>PVKA01003025.1:0-107836 GCA_004027165.1 Ctenomys sociabilis
AGTAATACCTACTTGATAGAAACAGCGTGTACAGAGTGGGGTAAAGATAATTTTTAGTTCTTGTATTTCAGATAATATATGAAAATTAAGGTGAATTATCAGGAAAGTGTTAGAGATGAAGTTCTAGAATGCAGAATAATCCTTTATGGTTAAGGAGATTTAGAGGTTAAGCCTACAAGAGCAATTTTTATTTCTAAGAAACTGCAGCAACAGAGAGCTGACCACCAAGTCCTACATATGTAAGAACAGAATAGGGAGTAAAATTTTCACATAAGAAATGGTCATAAAATGTGGGAAACAGTCGAACTTCAGATGGAGAAGTCTTAAAAGGCAGACATTCGCTTTGCACTCTCTGACTGACTTCAGTGCTTTGAATCAGTAGGTTCCTACTTAGTGTTTATCAAGAAGATTGTAAGAATTGTTAGCTAGAACTTCCTGTGCTGTGAATTATTCATAGGATGAAAATTAACCTACTACATTTCCTAATTTGCCATAGTTGAAACTTCATTAAAAATTCATTAAGAAGTTTTAAAAAATTATCTACAATTGTTACTTAAAATTCCAGAGAAATTCAAAACATTAAAATGTATGGGATTTATTTTGCTCGTAAAGAATATTGATATGCAAGTAATAATTTTTTGCCTAGTTCTTGTTATTGTAGATCAGAAAAAGCCAACTCAGAATACTTAGAATGATGTCTCATAAATTTTTAAATTCTATGAGATTAAATAACCATAGCTGAATTTGTGCACATAATAATAATGTTTGGGAGAGAAAATCTAAAATATAACAAAAGAATTTTAAAATTTAAGTTTAATGACAGTTCTAGAAAAAATACATACTTCTCAGCTGAAGAAATACAAATGGCAGATAGATATATGAAAAGAATTTTTCAACATCATTAGTCATTCAAGAAACAAAAATGAAAACAACATTGAGATTCCATCTCACTCCAGAAAGAATGGCTATCATCAGGAAAACAATCAATAACAAATGCTGGTGGGGCTGTGGGGAAAAGGATCCCTTCTCCACTGTTGGTGGGAGTGTAGACAGTCCTTAAAAAACTAGGATTATAAAAACCTGTAAATATAATATCATGTATGCACCTTGTACAATACCAAAACGTTATGAAAACAGTTTGCAATGTATTATTTCATCGACTCTGCATGATTATGGTGTTTTGAAACTGTCTGATTGACATTTGTATTTCAATAAAATAAAAATAAATGGAAAAAAAAAACCAACTAGGATTAGAGATCTCATTCAACCTAGTTATTCTCATTCTTGTATTTTCCCCAAAGAACTAAAATAATCATGCCACAGCAATACATGGGCACCTATGTTTATAGTGACGCGATTTATCATAGATGAATATTGGAAGCAACACAAATGCCCACTACCCAATGAATGGAGGAAAAAAGATGTGGTATTTTCACACAATTGGGTATTACTCAGGTAAAAAAAGGTAAAGGAGGCTTTTACAGGTAAATGGATACACCGAGAGATCATACTCATACATAAAATAAATAAGACCCCATGTATAAACATCATATTATCTCCCTAATGTAAGAATCTGAAAGAGTAAATAAAATCTGAAATGCACAATAGAATCATGAAAGTAAAAGAAAGTGCTCAAAAGGAAAGAGCAAGTAGAGAGCCAGGCCCCTGGTCCCATCTTGGGTAGGGCAACAGACTGTGAATTTAGGGATGGGGTTAGTTTTTGTTGTTGCTGGTCTGTTTGTTTCTCTTGCTATGCAGTTCAGGCTGGCCTTGCATTCACTCTGTAACCTAGGCTGGCTTCGTAGTCGAAACACTCCTCCTCTCTCAGCCTCTCAAGTGCTGAGATCAGAGGCTTGTGTCTTCATGCCCAGCAAGTCTTCAGTTTCTGTCCTTGATCCTCAAGGCAGAAATGACTTCTCGCCTGCATTCCAGAAGGAAAGCTGCAAATCAGTTGATGACCTTCTGCCCTTCCACAGTGCTTAGACAACTTGTTCCTGACCTCCAGATGCTGATACTTGAAACTTTATATTGACTACTGTCAAGTGGCCTGAGGAGATGGAGAGAGGTCAGAACAAGTGGAGCAGGGCTGCCCACAAGTTCTCTGAGAAAAGATAGAAACAGCCCCAACCTTGACCAAGCTCATGTGCTTCCCAACTGAGGGCAGGGATTCTGCCTTGTGTTCCTCAGGGTAACTGTGAGATGCACTCTGCCCTGAGTCTTTGGGTAAAAAAATAATGATCATAATACTGAGGTAAAACCCTGGGCGTGATTCGTGTTATTGTGTAAATGGTGTAGCTGCCTCCAACAAACATTTACCGAGTGCCTCCTGTGTGCTTGGCCCTGCCTTTTACTTTGTGAAACATCCCAATAACTGTAAGTGGCAATTTAAACAAAAAAGGAATACATACATACATACATACATATATATATATATATATATATATATATATATATATATATATATATGTATTCCTTTTTTGTCATATATATATATATGTATATATATATATATATATATATATATATATATATATGACAGATAATTATGCTATTTCCATTGGTTGTTGAAAGGAACAATTAATGTTTCATATTTTTGACCAATTTTACATGTTTATATCTACTACTTTGAAGGCAACAAAATGCAATATAACAGCCATATTGAATTCATATCATATTGTTTTTTGAAATTCTGTATCATTTC
Source organism: Ctenomys sociabilis (assembly GCA_004027165.1). Taxonomy (NCBI): domain Eukaryota; kingdom Metazoa; phylum Chordata; class Mammalia; order Rodentia; family Ctenomyidae; genus Ctenomys; species Ctenomys sociabilis. Next base: position 2,702 of record PVKA01003025.1, read on the forward strand.
TAATGCTCCTAAATTAATTTTACTCTTTTTACAATAAAAAATTAATGACAGTTACTTTAATTAATTAATATTCCTGTTTCATTTTCGTTTCTGTGTTCTAAGACTTAACTGAAACAATCATAGCATCACTTTGAAGTTATTCGTTACCTACCATGCCTGGGATGCTTCTAAACATAGCACAAAACTCAGAACAAATCTTTATCATAAAGAATCATCTACTGCAAGTATCAATAGTGTCAAAACAGAAAAAACCCTGCATATTAATACCTGTGATTCAGTGTCAAAAAGCAAACAAACAAACCAGACCTAGGTGAAAGCATCCTTTAGAAAGGTTACCATTTTTACCCAAAGATGAGGATGAAGTCTCTTGGATGTGATCTCTTTATACCTGTGTGATTTACACTTTAGGGGCCTTCCTTCAAATGCAGTACATTCCTAAAGCTCTGTAGCAAACTTCAATATGTTTTGCATATTTAGACCATGGAAGCTGATTTCCAATAAGCTAAAAAATGCTTTTAAGTTATCTGATCACACTTCTTTTTTAGATGTAGTTGTGTTATGTTTGCAACATTTTATTCATTTTATAAATAGGTAGTTGTTAATACATTGGTAAAATACTGTTTAAAAAGGATCAGCACCAACTTGGGTTAAAAAGGTGCTACTGTTGGCAAGACTTGTTTTATGCCTTTGCAACAATTAATGTATATAACCTATGATTTTAATTTTTACTGTCAATGTTTATGATTATTCATGTTCATTAAAAGCCAGTGATATTCTAATTAATTTTACCAGAAAAAGTTTTTTCTTTTTTCATACAAACACATTCTTAGTCTTATACTTCTTTTCTATCACTTGAACTTTTATTTTGGCTTCCTAAATGTGTAACACTTTCTCAAAATTTTTATGGTGATCAGAAGCAACATCAGATCAGAGCACAGTGGCACATGCTTGTAACCCTAGCTACTCAGGATGCTGAGGAAGAACAATCTCAAGTTTGAGACGATTCTGTACAACTTAATGAGAATTTTTGTCAAATAAAAATAAAAAACTGAGCTGGAGATGTTTTATGTTGGTAGAACATTTGATTATCATATGTAACTCCTTGAGTTTGAATCCTACTTGGTCAATAAGTAAGTGAGTAAGTAAATAAACAAACAGAAAAAGAGGTGCTCTTGTTTCTTCTTCCACTGCATGACAGAGTTACGGCCACCTCCCTCACCATCACAGAACACAGGCAGACACCAGAAAGCAACAAGGGTACGGTGAGTCCTATTACCATTTGTATCTTGTTTTACCCCTAAAGCTTCATGCATTCATGGGCAGACTTCTCGACTTTGTGAGTAATTCATGATCCAGTGCCAGGAATATGGGTGTGAGTGGGGCTGGGATTATGGGTGGGAGTGCTGCTGGGATTATGGGTGTGAGTGCTACACTTGGCCTGGGGCAGAGAGTCTGAGTGCAGCACAATGGAGACAGACTTGCTCTCTGTAGCCCTTGTTGCCACTCCTCCTCCCATTTGTTCTTGTTATTTTGCTGTTTTCTGCCACTGTGTACTGCTGACCTCTGCCATGTGCCACTGTGCCTCGATGCCAGATGGACTGAATCCTCCACTAAATAAACCTTTCCTTCCTTAATTTTGGGTACCAGATACTTTTTCCAGCAATGAGCATAAAGTAACTGAGACAAGTCCTGACTTACAGGAGGTTTTCTGAGTTGTGGCCTGACCCCCTAATTGTTACCAGAGCCTTTTGAGCCCTACTATCCTTCACTAGTGCCTTGCAGAACTTTGGCCTTTCCCCGTCATCTTCAGAACCTTCCTGAGCTGTGGGTCACTCCACTGTCACCACCACCACTATAGTGGAAGCCATACTGAACCCTGCACAGAAGGATATTTGGTGGGACTGCCCCATCCCCCCACTAGGCCAAGAGCCTTGCTCACCTCCCTCTTACCCCCTTACCTTAAATTCTGAATTCACATGAACACTGGAAGCTTCAAAACGTCAAAATAAAAGCAAAAGGCAGTCTCAGATCTCCAATCCAACAAGAACTAGTCCAGGGTCATAGATGGGCATGGAAGCCACACACCTGAAATGATAGCAACTGAAGTAAGGAAATAACTCCATCTGCCTATGGAAGAAATCAGATCAGTAATAATCTTTCAGGTAAAATTAGAAATGACAATGAACATGAAAGGAATACTCAGCACATCTAAAGAGATATGTAAAAAAGTGGAGAAGAACAGAAAAATGATAGAAATACTGAATGACAAATACAGGAAAGAACAAGAATAGAGATTCAAGTAGACATCCAGGAAATTAAGAATTCCACTGAAAGTTGGGACAACCACTTGAATGAAAGTGAAGATAAACTTTCTGACCCTGAAGGCAGCATTGCAGCTAGTAAACACAAAAGGAAAAATCTCCTAAAAATAAAAAGGAACAAGGAAATAACAATTCACTAGCTGAAAAATGATGCAAAGAGAATCAATATGTGACTAATAGGTGTCCACTAAACAGCGGAAGTCAGCACAAATGACATAAAAAGACTTATTTGCACAATTAGTAGCATAAAATTTCCCAAGCATGAGGAAAGAATCTGACATAAAGTTGACTGAGACATATACAACTGCAGCTAGCCATAATCAAAATAACTCCACACTCAGACACATAACAATCAAAATTCCAGAAATTCAGCAAAAGAACAGAATATTAAAAGTTGTTAGAGAAAAGAACAAGATCACTAATAATGGAAAGTCCATCATAATAGCAGAAGATTTCTCAACACAAAGCATCAAGTCAAGAACTAGGAGTGAAGTATCTCAAGTCCTGAAAGGAAACAGTATCCAAACCAGACTAAGATACCCTGCAAAACTATCTTTTATTCTGAATGGTGAAATAGGATACTTCTATGAAAAAGAACAAGTGAAGAAATGCATGACCACCAAACAAAACCCTAAGAAGAATACTGGCAGATATACTAGAAAAATGACCATAATTTCAAGAATAACAAAAAGAAACCATAAAGCAGAACAAGAGGGCTGGGGGATTACAGGTGTGTACCACCATGCTCCATTTTGGGGCCAGCACAGCGTGCTTGAGGTTCTAGGCCAGCATGGTATGTGATATCAGGGATTGAACTTGAGTCCTTGAACTTGCCTGACAGGTGCTTAGACCACAAAGCTGTCTCCCCATTCCTATGTGTAATTATTTTCATCTAGATTTTCTTGAAAGTTCTGCTTTAACAGGCAATGTATAAGATGAAATCCTAGTTAATGATTGTAGTGCCTGGGTGATTGGGTTTTGTTATTAAAGTCTTTGTTGACATCAAAATCTTCAGGAGTTCTATCTGTTCCCTATTCCAGAGATTTAATGTTTCTATTTTAATATTTAGTTTTTTGATCTATTTTGAGTTTTATTTACTGCACAGTGAAAAGTGCACACCTAGTTTTAATCTTTGGCAAGTGGAAACCCAGTTTTTCCACCATCATTTATTACAGAAGCGATCTTTCTTTCAATGTTGTTTAGCAACTTTGTCAAAGATGAGATGGCTAAGTATGTCTGAAGTTGTTTCTGCATCTTTTAATCTATTCCTTTGATCTTTGGGTCTATTTTTGTTGTTACTATGCTGTTTGTTTGTTGTTGTTTTTTAATAATAATTCGTAGTATAATTTTAAGTCAGGGATCTTGGTGCCTCCTGCCATGACTTTGTTGCCAAGAATTCCTTTTGTTATTCTAGATCTCTTCTGATTCCCCATAAATTTTAGTTATTCTAGATCTCTTCTGATTCCCCATAAATTTTAGTATTATTTTATGAAATCCTATGAGATATGTTGTTGGAATTTTGGTCAGAACTACAAATCTTTAGAACTGTCGAAGCATGGCCATTTTTACTACATTGGTTCCTCTTACACAAGAGCAAGGAATATGTCCTCTTTAATTTCGTCTTTCAAAGTACTGAATTTTCAATATGGAGGTCTTTTACTTCCTTCATTAGATTGGTTCCTAGGAATTGTACTTCTTTGCTTGCTACCTTGAGAGTGTTGTTTCCCTAATTTCTCTCTTGGTGAGTTTGTTATTCACATACAGGAAGGATACTGAGTTTTTGAGAATTGACTTTTTATCCAATTAAGCTACTTAATTTGGTTGCTAAATCTAGAAGTCTTTTGGTGGAATTTTTGGGGTCTTCTATGTAGAGTATTATGTCATCCACTAATAATGAATATTTGTTCTTTTAAGCTTTTCTCTTGTATAATTGTTCTGGCTAATGTTTCTAGAAATGTATTGAACAGCAGTGATAACAGTTGACAACCTTTCTTGTTCCTGATTTTAGAAGGAAAGCTTTCAGTTTTGTTCATTACTTAGACTGTTGGGTGTTGGTTTGTCATAGATGACTTCTATCAGATTGAAGTTAAGGGGTTGGGGAGATGTCTCAGTAGAATAAGCACCTGCCTGGCAAGCACAAGGACCTGAGTTCAACCCCCAGTTTCGAAAAAGAAAAAAAAAAAAAAAAAAAAAAAAAAAAAAAAAAAAAAAAAAAAAAAAAAAAGAAAGAAACACAAAACAGATTGAAGTTAATATCATCTATTCCCATTTTCTGTAGGGTCTTTATCATGAATAAGTGTTGGATTTTGTCAAATGATTTTTCTTCATCTATTGAAATGATCATGTGATTTTTATCCTCAGCTCTGTTAATATTGTTCACTACATGTATTGATTTGCATATGTTGAACCATTCGTGCACCCCAGGATGAATCCTAATCAAAGATACAAATTCATTCATGATGTGTAATCTCTGACATGATTTGCTGCATTCTATTTTCAAGTATCTTATTGAAAATGTTTGTGTCTATTCATTAAAGAGATTAGTCTTTAGTTCTCTATTTTGGTTTGCATATCAGGGTAATGCTTGCTTTTGTGAATGACTTTGGGAATATTGCGTCTCTTTCAATTTCATTAAATAGTTTGAGAAGCACTGGCATTAGATTTTCTCCAAATTTCCTGTAGAATGCAACAGTGAATCTGTCATGGTCTTGGCTTTTGTATGTTCATAGGCACTTCAGGGACCAGTGAGATAGCTCAGTGGGCTAAAGTGCCTGCTTAGCTAAGCTTAGACAAGCACAGGGACAGCAGTTTGATCCTAGGCACCACATGCAGTGCCTGCCTCTCCCCCATGGCAGGCTATGCTGGTCACAGAGTCTGGGCCTACTGTTGAAGGCTTGTATACCCAGTGTTGGGGAGGCAGAGAACATGAGTCCAAGCTGCATATTGAGACCCTGAGTCAACCAAATACATTTTTTAAAAGGTATATTTTATTGACTTACAATGGGTTATTTAGCATTGTATACCTTCTTTATACAGTTTTGGTAATTCAGACCTATCTAGGAATATGTTCATTTCTTCTGTTTTCCAACTTATTTCAAAGTCATTAGATCATTTCTACAGTATCTGTTGTGATTTATTTGTTTTCATTCATCATCAAATGAATTTTTATATTTTATTTCCTTTTTTGGACATGGCTGGATAAGGGTTTGACAATTTTATTTAATCTTTCAAAGAAGAAACTCTTTGATTCATTTTGATTTCTTTTGCCATTGATTTTCAATTTCATTGCACATTGGTCTGATAATATCTATGGAAAATTTCATTTCCTTTATATTAACTTAAGTGTGTTCTATGAGCTGGTATGTTGTCTATTTGGAATGTAGCTGACAAGTATATGTATTCAATGTTGTGGGGCAAAAATTTCTGTAGACGTCTAAGTCTATTTGATCAAAAATTTGTTTCAGTTTTTATATATTGTTGTTGATTTTTTTATGTAGTTCATGTGTCTCTTTGTGTCAGTGGGGTATTCAGGCCCCCCCCATTACAATTGTGTTAGTGCTTGATTTTTCGTATGTGTTAAGATTTGTTTTATATGGTTGAGTGCACTGGTATTTGGTGCATATATATTTACAACAGGTATCTCCTCCTCTTGAATTGCTCCCTTTACAAGTATACAGTGATCTTCTTTGCCTGTTTTTATCAGTCTTAGCTTGAAAGCCACTTTGTCTGCAAACAGAATAGTTGACCTTGGTTTTTGCCACAGTCTAGATACTGGACCATTGTTTTCTATCCTTGACATTTATGCTACGAATTTCATTTGAATTAAATGTTTTTCTTGTGTGTGGCATATTGCTCAGAATGGATCATTTCTTGATCCATTCTTCAGGTCTGTTTCTTTTTATCGATGAATTGAAAACATTGCCACTAATCACTATAACTGATATGTTTTGTCTTATCCTTGTGATGTTATTTTCCTGTTGCTGGTTATCTTGTCCTGCCACCCTGGTTAATTTCTTGCCTTGCCTAGTAGATTCATTCTTTTTTTAATTTTTGTTTTATTGAAGTACAAATATCAATGAGATAGTTTTAAGATATCTTGACAAGATGGATTTGATAAATTAATACATTGCAAACTGTTTTCATAATGTTATGGTATCATAAAAGGTGCATACATGATATTATACTTTCAGACATTATTATAGCACATGACTCTTATCAGTAAAGAAAGAGAATAGCTGTTTGCATATCCTATTTTTTATACCTGAATTACATCAAAGATTCAATAATTGATACATTCTACCGTGTTATTTTCCTAGTGGCTGTCCATAGTACTTGAAGCTGACATAATATCCTGTCCAACCACCATTAGTACAAATCTTGCCTCTCATAAGATTATGTACAAGCACAGCGTTATCTATCCCAATTGTACTGTCTATACACACACATCATGATTCTTCCTTTCTATAGCCCTTCCTTTGTCTATACCTGTCAGAGATAGGCACTCCATTGTCATTTAACGAACTTAGGTGCTTGAACTCAACAACACAATCCAACACAGTCCAGCATTCCACTACAATAATGACTAATCCGAAGAAGTTGTCAACCATAGCCATTTACAGTTCAGCTTAATATTATGGCCCCATGATGTATACTTCATTTTGTACTTTTCTGATGGATGGTTAAGACCTAGATAGAGCAAGACTTATATACCAACACATGTACTTTGTGTTTCTTATAAGGTCAGTGAAGTTCCCTCAGGGTTCATCTTGTAGTCCTGTACCTTATTCTGTAGATCCTTTGTCTGTGTCATCCATGTGGATGAGTCACGGCCAATGATTGACCAGTTTGCTCTCCATGAGAGACTCAGAGAACTTTTTCTCTCCATGTGACTCTCCCCAGGCATACTATAGAACTTCGATCTCTTTCCTCTGTGGCTCCATGATCTCCTTGTTCAAAAAATTTGGAGCTCATCTGAGGTGCATGATGTTGCAGCACAGGTTCTCCTATGTCCTGAGTCTTCGCTGACCTTCAAAGGCTAGGGCCAAAATGTTGGCTGGCCTTGTGGCTCTTCTATTACTCCAACTTTGATCTGTGAACTTAGGTTGTTAACCATCCAGAAGAAAAGCTGATTAGTATCCTGGAGCACATGCATTTCACTTTGCCTTATCAGACTCAATTGATTTTAGTTGTTGTTGTACATTCCCTTTTGTATTTCTGCTTTTTGCTTCTTATACTAGGGAGACTATACGATATTTACACATGTGTGTCTGGTTTATTTCACTTATGAGTATGTGTTCAAGTGGCATCCACTTCAGTATAAATGCTTCAAACTTATCATTCTTAATAGTTGAGTAATACTCCATTATATAATACCACATCTTTTTCAACCATTGCTCATGTTATGGACATCTTCGTTGTTTCCAAGATTTTGCTATTACACATTGTGCTACTATAAAATAGGTACACAAATATCACTATGATACAATATTTTCAGTTCCTTTGGGGAAATTCCCAGTAGGGGGATAGCCGGCTTGAATGGGATTTCTAGTCCTACTCTTTTGAGGAGTCTCCACACTGACATCCACAATGGTTGAACCAGTCTACATTCCCACCAGCAGTGGAGAAGTGTTCCCTTTTCCCCACAACTTCTCCAACATTTGTTGTTGGTTGATTTCCTTATGATAGCCATTCTTTCTGGAGTGAGATGGTATCTCAGTGTTGTTTTTATTTGCATTTCATGGATGACTAGCAATGTGGAGCATTTTTTTCATTTATTTATTCGCTTCTTTAATTTCGTCCTCTGAGAAGTGTGTATTCATCTCAGATGCCCATTTCTGAATTGGGTCTTTAAATTTGAGGGCCCTGTTATATCTTAGTTCTTTATATATTCTAGACAGTAGTCCTCTGTCTGATTGCTTATTAGTTAGGATGTTTTCAAATTTTTTGGGTTGTCTTTTCACTCTGTTGACAATTTCTTTTGACAGGCAGAAGCTCCTTAAGAAGAATTGATCCCAGTTGTTGATTCTTTCAAGTGCTTCCTGTGCGAATATATGTTTGTTCATGAACTCTTTACCTACCCCTATGTCTTCGAGAGTTCCTCCTACTTTCTCTTCCAGGAGATTGAGTGTTTCTGTTTTAATGTTTAGATCTTTAATCCATTTTGACTTTAACTTAGTGCATGTGATAGAGCTGGGTCAAGTTTTAGTTTTCGGCATGTAGAAAGCCATGTTTTCCAGCACCATTTGTGAAAGAGGCTATCTTTCTTCTAGTGAGCTTGTTTAGCCCCTTTGTCGAAGATCAGATGGCTGAGTGTGATTGTAGATGCCTCTGCATCTTCTAATCTATTCCACTGATACTAGGTCTATTTTGTTGCCAAAACCATGTTGATTTTATCACAGTGGCTTTGTAGTATAATTTCAAGTCAGGAATTGTGATGCCTCCTGCCTTGTCTTGATTGGTCAAGATTGCCTTTGCTATTCTAGGTCGTTTGTAGTTCCAAATAAATTTTAGAAATGATTTCTCTATGTCTGGGAGGTATGTTGGTGACAGTTTGATAGGGATTGCATTAAATCTGTACAGCAATTTGGGAGTATGGCCATCTTCTCGATGTTGCTTCTTCCTATCCAGGAGCAAAGAATATCTTTCCATTTTCTGAAATCCTCTATAATCTCTTTTCTTAGGGTGTTGTAATTTTCTGTAAAAAGATCTTTGACTTCCTTGGTTAAGTGAATCCCAAGGTATTTCATTTTCCATGGTGCTATTGTAAAAGGTATTGTTTCTATTGTTTCCCTTTCAGTGTGCTTGTTATCTGTGTAGAGGAATGCTATTGACTTTTGAGTATTGATTTTGTATCCTGCTATGCTACTGAATTTCCCTATCAGTTCTAGTAGTTTCTTGTTGGAATTTTTGGGGTCTTCCATGTAAAGTATCATGTCATCTGCAAATAGTGATAATTTAACTTCTTCTTTACCTATTCTTATTCCCTTTATTTCTCCCTCTTTTCTAATGGCTGTTGCTAAGGATTACAAGACTATATTGAATAGGAGGGGCGATAGAGGATATCCTTGTCTTGTACCTGATTTAAGAGTGAAAGATTTCAGCTTTTCCCCAGTTATGATCTTTTGGGTTGTCATAGATGGCTTTTATCAAGTTAAGATAGAGTCCATCTATTCCAGTTTTCTGTAGGACCTTGAACATGAATGAGTGTTGGACTTTGTCAAAGGATTTCTCTGCATCAATTGAGATGATCATATGGTTTTTAGATTTCAGTCTATTAATATAGTGTATTACATTTATAGATTTTTGAATATTGAACCATCCTTGCATCCCTGGGATGAATCCTACCTGGCCGTGGTGTATGATCTTCTTGATGATTTGCTGTATTCTATTTGCCAGGATTTTGTTGAGTATTTTTGCATCTATATTCATGAGGGAGATTGGCCTGTAGCTCTCCTTTTTGGGTGTATCTTTCTCTGGTTTTGGAATCAGAATTATACTTGCCTCCAGAAATGATTTTGGGAGGACTTTTTCCTTTTCAACTTCATGGAAGTGTTTGTGGAGTGTGGGGATTATATCTTCTATAAATTTCTTGTAGAATTCAGCTGTGAGTCCATCAGGCCTTGGACTTTTCTTTGTCGGTAGGCTTTTTATTACGTTTCATATTTCATTGGCTGTTATCGGCTTATTGAGAGTTGTTATATCTTCTTGATTCAGTTTTGGTAATTTGTACCTTTCGAGGAGTCTTTCCATTTCTTCTGTTTCTTCTATTCTGTGAGCATAAAGATTCTCAAAGTAACTATTGATAATCTTCTGACTTTCCGCTGGGTCTGTGGTGATTTCACCCTTTTCATTCCTTATCGCTTGTACTTGAATTTTCCTTTGCCTCTTTCTGATGAGGTTGGCAAGAGGCTTATCAATTTTATTTAATTTTTCAAAGAACCAACTTTTTGATTTGCGGATTATTTGAACTGTTTTCTTCATCTCAGTTCAATTAATTTCTGCTCTAATCTTTATGATTTCTTCCTGTCTTTGCGCTCTGGGTTTTGTTTGCTCTTCTTTTTCTAGTTGTCGAAGGTGCAATGTTATGGTGCTAATTTGTTCCCATTCTGTTTTCCTAATGTGTGAGTTCATAGCTATGATTTTCCCTCTAAGAACTGCTTTCATCGCATCCCATAAATTCTGGTAAGTTGTACTTGAATTTTCATTGAATTGCAGATATTGTTGAATTTCTTGTTGAATTTCTTCTGCAACCCATTGATTGCTGAGTAGGGTGTTATTTAGTTTCCATGAATTTGGTGGGTTTTTCTGGTTTCTTTTGTCATTTATTTCCAGTTTGATTGCATTGTGGTCAGATAGTATGCATGGGATAATTTCTATTTTCTTGCATATACTTAGGCATGACCTCTGGACTAGTATGTGGTCTACTTTGGAAAATGATCCGTGTGCAGGTGAAAAAAATGTGTTTTCAGCTGTGGTTGGGTGGAAAACTCTGTATATGTCCACCAGGTCCATTTGTTCCAAGCTCTGGTTCAGTTCTGCTACTTCCTTGCTAATTTTTTGCCTGGTTGACCTATCTTTTTGAGATACAGGTGTGCTAAGGTCTCCTGTTAAGATTGTGTTCTTAGACATTAGGTTTTCATGTCCCTTAAGATTTGTCTTACATAGTTGGGTGCTCCTGTGTTTGGTGCATAAATATTTATGAGTGTTACTTCTTGCTCTTGTATTTTTCCCCTGACCAATATATAGTGGCCTTCTTTGTGTCATTTGATCATTCTTGGTTCGAAGTTGAGATTGTCTGAGAATAGAATTGCTACTCCTGCTTTTTTTTGAGGTGCTGGGGCATGTAGTATTGTTTTCCATCCTTTGAATTTGAGCCTATGAATGTCCTTTTGAGTTAAGTGTGTTTCTTGTATGCAGCATATTGTTGGATTTTGTCTCCTAATCCACTGTGCCAGTCTATTTCTTTTAATTGGGGAATTGAGTCCATTTACATTGATGGTTATAATTGAAATGTGCTGACTTATGTTTGTCATGATATTTACCTGGTGTTGTTTACTCCTTTGTAACCTGTGTTTAATTGTCTGTCCTGTTTTGTGTGTTCCTTCCATTCTCATTCATGGAGTTCTGGTCATTGTGGTCTCTCTCTAGAACATCTTTCAGCAGCCTGTGAAGGGCTGGCTTTGTCATCATGAAATTCTTCAGTTGGTCTTTGTCCTGGAAGTATTTCACTTCTTCATCAAACTTGAAAGAGAGTTTTGCAGTGTATAATGGTCTGGGCTGGAATTTGTTTTTGTGTAGGACTTCAAGAAGTCTGCTTCATGCTCTCCTTGCCTTCATTGTTTGTGTGGAGAAGTTGGCTGTAATTCTGATGGGTTTTCCTTTGAACGTGAGCTCCTTCTTTTCTTTTCTTTTCTTTTTTTTTTTTTTTTGGTGGAACCAGGGATTGAACTCAGACCCTTGCGCTTGCCAGGGAAGTGCTTATTCCATCAAGCCATCTCCCCTAGCTCCTTCTTCTCTCTAGCAGCTTTCAGTATATTATTTTTGTGTTGGATTTGTGGGATCTTAACTATTATATGTCTCGGTATGTTTCTACTTGGGTTGAAGTTATTTGGTGTTCCGTATGCTTCAGTGACCTGAATGTTGGATTGTTTCCTCATATTTGGTGAGTTTTCTGTGATTACTTCTCCACAAATTCTTTTTATGTCATTTGTATTGACTCCTTCATTCTCGTTGATACGAATTATTCTCATATTGTTCATCCTGGCATCATCTTGCAGGTGATGGATTATTTTTTCCTGCACTCTCATTGTTTTTAAGAGATCCTTTCTCACCTTTTCACTAGCTGCTCCGGCATCTTCAAGATCTGAAACTCTGTCTTCGCTTTCACTCAGACTGTTTTGTAGACTTGTGATTGATATTTTTAGTCCTTCTATATCTCTTTGACTATGTTTCATGTGTTCTATTTCTTTTCTGTATTGTTCATTCAAGGACTCCATCATATTTCTGATCTCCTCAATTTTTTTATCCATGTCTTCTTTCGAGGTAGTTATTAACTCTTTTTCTGCAATGTTTCTTCCAAGTTGGGTTTCCTCTGTATATATCTGGACTTGTTTCTGTATTTCAGATGTTATGACTTCAAGGAATTCTTTTTTTTCAAAGAATTCTTTTTTGACTTCAGAACTTATTTCTACCTTGATTTCCTCATGATCTTTCTGCTGTTGTTTCTTTGCTTCAGATACTGTTAATTCATACATTTCAACTGGAATAGTGCTGTCTGCACTTGTTCTGGTTGACCATAGTTTTTCCACCCAATGTTTCTGGAATTCATTCTTTATTTCAGATACTATGTATTCAGGTATTTCTTTTTTAATTTGGGGAATTACTTCTCATTTTATTTCCTCTATAGCTTTATGCTATTGTTCCTTTGCTGCTGTATCTGATAATTCATTCATTGCAGTTGAGCTAGTGTCCTCTGCCCTTACTGGTGGACTCGAGGTCTGAGATTGCTTTTTTCCCCTTGTCTTTGTCATTTTGTATAGCACTGACCTTTGACCTTTGGCATAGAGCTTTGGTGCAGCTATAACCTTAGCTTATGAGATTCGGATGCCAGTCTATTAAGTTTGAGATTATCCAGGTATGCCTATCCTGGATCTAGCAGTTGTGTTCAGTTCCTTTTTTGCTGCAGCTCCTTTGGTTCCCCTCTGTTGGTTCCCTGTTCAGGTGAGCATGAACTGAACTGGAATGCAAAACAAGTAATGAAATTCCCCGTCTGGGCTGGCTTTGGGGCGAGGATCTGGAAAATTGCCGGGGTCAGCCCTCCTGTGTTAGGCAGGTCGCTCTCTAGGTGGGCGGGCCTGGGCTTTGTTGGGTCTTCTGGGCTCACAAAAGCATAGTGGATGATCTTATTCACCGGGTAGGCTGTACTGGGTCGGCCTCCCTGAGCTGGGTCAGGGTCTACAGGCCAGAACCTGAAAAGGCTGGGAAAGGTCCCTCCAGTGCAGCAGACCTGGAGCTCTCACTCACAGGCCAGGCTGCGCTGGGTTCCTGGCCCTGGCGTGGGACCGGGGATTGTTGAGGAATGTCCCTCTGGCATGGCAGGCTTGGAGTTCTCATTCCAAGCTGACCTGCAATGAGTCTGCGGCTGTGGGGTGGGATCGGCAATTGCCTGGAAATGTTCCTCTGGCGGGGTGGGCCTGGAGCTCTCACCAGGCTACAGGGTATGGGGCAACAGGGAATCCCTGGCAAATGTCTCTCCAGCACGGTGGGCCTGGAGTTCTGGAGTTCTACACTCACTGAACTTTGATGCCCATAGATTTGGGGAAATTCCCACTCGTTCAGTGTGCTTTAGGGCAGGGGATCCAGGAAGGTGCTGGTGAGTGGGTCCTGAGGTTTCAGGCCAGTCACTGGCTTGGAGGGGTTGGGGGCAGGGATCCGGATAGCACGCAAGGGAAGAAGCCAATGGCTCTCCCTCAGACTCACCACACTGTCACTGATCTGGGAGACCTGGTGAGTCGTGTAAATTCCCATTCACTGGGAGAGCTTGAGGCAGGATCCAGGAGGTCGCTGGAGTCCGCTGCGCTGTCTCAGGCCAGTCTCTGGGGCTGGGGGGGGGGGAGGTGGGCGGGGTCCAGGAGGATGGAGGAGTGGGCCGCGCTGTCTCAGGCTGGTCTCGCCTTGCCTAGTAGATACATTTTGTTGGAGATCACGGAGTTGTGTCCTTGTTATCTCCTTCAGTGCTGGTTTGATGTTCATGAATTTCCTCAGGTTTTATTTGTTATTAAAGTTTCTTATTTTTCCATCAACTTTGAAAGATAGATTTGTAGAGTACTTCAATCTGGAGTAGAGGTTGTTTTCTCTTAGGGCTTGAAATATTTCACTCCAAGTTCTCCTTGAAATAGGCTCACTGTTAGTTCAAGTCATCTCCCTGACCTCCTGTTGACTTGAACTCACTCAATGACCACCACAACAGTGGCTACTAGATGGAGCCAGCAGTTGCTCTGAGTTCTCAGCTCAGTTGTTCCTGTGCTTAGATGATGTCAAACACTTCAGCCTCTCGTGTAGGTCATCTGAACCTGAACTACCCATCAGCCACTGCAGCCTGCCACATTAGCTGCTCTTTTCCACTGGTGTGTTTCTCTGTGGAGGCCTCTGGGGTTGCCAGTACTCACTGTATCCCTGCAGGTTTAGGCCACTTCTCCCATGCAGTGAGTCTAGGCTCAAGGAGAAACTGCTGCCTCCTACCTCCTTTTTCTTTGGTAAGATTTGTTTCTTTATTCTCCTCCTGGGCTTCAATTCTTGCTTCAGATACTTCCTGGGGTCCCAGGGACCCACTTCTCTCCTTCTCTTTCTCATGTTATTATATTCCAATGTCTGGATATCAAATTTTGGAGCACCTCTTTCTCTCTCTCTCTCTCTCTCTCTCTCTCTCTCTCTCTCTCTCTCTCTCTCTTTTGGCAGAACTAGGGATTGTGATTGCCATGCAAGAGCTTATTCTACTGAGCTCTCTCCTTGGCCCCTTAGCTCTTTCTTTATTACTCCCCACTCAACCATCTTCCAAGAAGTCCTTTATTTTTTTACTGAACAAATTTAATAAAAAATGTCATTCTTATATTTCCCATTATATTATCTTATAAGAATCGATGGAACAATGTAATTTTTGCTCCCGTATTTAAGTAACTGGAATCATAAATGGTTAATGGTAATCAGGAATTTCTGTTTGCCTTGCCTAAACTTTGATGCTCTCAGGCCTTGGTAGAGTCTGTTTAGCTTTCTGAAATTGCTGCCTGGGCATTGGAATCCTACTCTCTTGATAAGGATGTAATCAATCTCTGCTACTTAAAACTCCTGTTGCATAAATATCCCTTGCCATTCATGCACTTCCTGACACTTAGAAAAAGCATGGCATTTGTTTCATTCAAGTAAGCTTAACTTTCTAGTTTTCATATTAATATATAGAAACATATCTCTCACCAATGTAGTGTGGCTAACCAATCTAAAGATTCAACTCAAAAGAAAATTGAGTTTCATTTCTTTTTATTAGTAGAATATTTAAAAGTAAAATTTTTAAACCAAGATGAACAATTTAACTTAATGAATGCATAAGACTTAAAAAAACTAATGAAAGAATAAAATTCAACTTTTATTCTTATATGAATTTTTCAGCTAGAACATAACTAGCCAATATTTTTTTCTGCTATATTTTTTTCTCTAGATAACTTAAACCATATTTCTTAAGTGAAGATACAAAAATAATCAAGATAGAAATATCCAACAAAAGACATTTTTTGTAAGATTCACTTATTTGTATGTCAATACGTTATGAATTGTTGTAGGTTCATTACCTATCGTATGGCAGGAAAAATGTAGCAAATAGTTAGGATTTCTACTCTCAACTTAGGCACTGATCTTGGTAAATAGGGCTGGAGAATGAAAGCAAAAGTACAGAGTTCTTAGCCGGGCATGGTGGCGCATGCCTGTAATCCCAGCACTCGGGAGGCTGAGGCAGGAGGATTTTTGTGAGTTCGAGACCAGCCTGAGCTACAAAGTGAGCTTAAGGCCAGACTGAACTGCATAGTGAGACCCTGTCTCAAAAAGACAAAAAAAAAAAAAAAAAAAAGTACAGAGTTCTTGAACTCTAGGTTTACATCCTGTTAGAGGGTATACATTGCCTTTTAATGCGGAGCTTTCAAGAAAACCTAGATGAAAATAATTACACATAGGAATGGTGAGACAGCTTGATGGTCTAAGCACCTGTCAGGCAAGTTCAAGGACTCAGGTTCAATCCCTGATATCACATACCATGCTGGCCCAGAACCTCGAGCACGCTGTGCTGGCCCCAAAATGGAGCATGGTGGTGCATGCCTGTAATTCCAGCACTGAGGAGGCTGAGTAGGAGGATCACTCTGAGTCTGAACTGTGTAGCAAGACCCTGTATCAAATAAATAAATAAATAAATAAATAAATAAATAAATAAATGTTTAAATTGTTATTTAATTAACTTTATTGAGAAGAAATAACAATGAGGGAGTTTCAAAACAGGTTAGTAGGAGAGTTATAATAATTAATATATGGTATATTATTGTCTTTGTAGTAGTTATTCATAGTACAAGATGCAGATATGATTGATATCTTGTCTAAACACTATTAGAATTACAAATCTTGGAAGCAACCAAAATGCCCATCACCCGAGGAATGGTTGAAAAATATGTGGTGTTTTTATACAATGGAGTATTACTCAGCTATAAAGAATGATAAACTCAAAGGCTTTGTATATAAGTGGATGCTACTTGAAGATACACTCATAAGAGAAATAATCCAGACCCACATGTATAAATATCACATAGTCTCCCTAGTGTAAGAACTCAAAAGAAGAAATAAAAATAGAAAGGTATAACACAATTAAAAAGAAAGCGAAAACTTAAGGATTAACAATGAAGAGAGGGCAAGGAGAAAAGCTAGGAAACATGGCAGGTCAAAACCATACATTCATATACATAAGATTGATAAGGCAATGGTCCTGAGACTCTCCATTAAGTTTTTGAAACTAGCAGTTAATTGGTATGATTCTCACCCTTGCTAACTATATATGCTGATACCTGTGAACTAAGCAACTGCACTGAGGATAGCAATGTGTAATACTAGGGCCATGCTTGGAATGCCTGTCATTCTGGTCTTCTAAATGTGTACTAATTCTAATGTCATATTAGATGCAGACATGATTGATATCATTTACCTGATTTCTCTCAGGTAAATGTTTATTTTTTAAAAAAGGATAATAAAAGAAAACAAGAGGCAAGAAAATCATGTCATAGGATATTATATATGGTTAGATTTCTAAATTTCTGTATAAAAATATATAATTGTTTATTTCTATTTTTTTTTACTACATTTTATTTTTTACTTTTCACATTCTATAGGGACTTAATGTTTCTCATATGGGGCTGGGTAGCTAGCTCAGTAGAATAAGTGCTTTCATGGTAAGTGCAAGGGCCTGAGTTCAGTCCCCAGTTCTGCAAAATACATAAAAAGTAAAAGTAAAAAATAAAGTTTAACATATCAACAATTGATGAAAAATACATGTTCTATGTTATGTTTAAGGCGTTTGATATTCAGACAGATAGTGATGTTAAGATCAACTGCCTATGTTATAGGGTAACAATATCATTAAGCTTCTCTTCTGGAGGATTAACAACTTAAGTTTTCAAACCAATAAATAACTTTTAATGTAAAAAAAAAGAAAATAATTACACAGAGACAATCTAAATTAAAAATGTTTGTTATCTCTGTCCAATACTTTGTAAATATACTCAGAGTTGTAATGACAACCAGTTGTAATTGTGTTTGTCATTTCTTTCATTGAAACATTAACTTTCAGGCTTTAAAACATATCAGCGTATTGTGAACTCACTTGGAAGGCCTAACAGAGGACAGAGATACTTACTTATATAGCTTTGATGGAAGAACAGTCCTTCTCTATTGTGGGAGGTCCCTGGTCTATAACCACGTGTGCAACTTTGGAAGGACACACAGGAAGGAATGCAGGAGGAAGGGGACACCCGCTGCCTGGACCAGCCGCATCAATTCTGGCAATCAGTGGAGTGCCAGTGTTGCAGCAAGATCTCCCTCACATCAAAAACAAATCAAAGTGAAGCACAACACAGCACACAAAGCAAAGTAAATCAATGGAACCCTCCATATTTATTCATAGAAGTTCTTCATAACACAAAGCGAAACATTTTGAACTGAAAAAGAAGAGCCCCGTGTGTCATAATGAACCTGGCCAGCTGAAAAATGATCTTTAAGTGACCCTCCAGAACGCCACTGGAGCAAGATGAAAAGCATCATTGCTGAAAATTCTGTAATCAGAAAATGTAACTACCGTAGCTAGTAATGTGCTGATGAACTCAAGTGCTAAGTGGGAGAGTAGATGGACTGCATAATCAAGTAATCATGTAGCGTGCTAATGTATTCTACATTATTCCATGAAAGATGTAAGATTCAGGATGCCATTTGGAAGTAAATGGCCTTATTTTGATGAAAAGAAGGAAAGTGAGGATGTCCTAAAAGATTGTGAGTTGAAAAAGAGCAGGGAATTCCATGAAGTACAGGGGAAGGCAGACCCTGGTGCTTTAGGCTAGAGAAAGAGGAGAGAGCCATATGGAAAATTGCACATCGATACCTCATAGGTCATGAATTATTGATAATTACATATTAAAAAGGAAGATCTAAAATTGCCCAGAGATATAACAACCACCCTAAATTCAGTCTCTAAACCTGTGCTTTTCAATCATGACTATTTAAAAGCATTTAAACTATAATGTATGTGCACAATTTACTATGCAACCTTCTGTCACTTTCCAGTCCTCTGCTGTGTACAGTTTCCACAGAGCACTGAGCTATATGGTCAAGATGTCTGCTAATTTAAAGGATCGATATGTTTTAAGCTTGAAGTTGAATAATCATTGTTGTACCTATATTTATTCCTAGTTAAATTAAAAATAAAAGTTTATGCAATCATTTGTTTTTAGACGGGCTATATTTAAGTAATAAAACAATTTATAGAGTTGCATTAACAATGTTCAATAGAACTTTCGTTCTTTTTGAGAAGCCATAAGTCATGGTGACAATGGACTTCGAGAAGCACTTAGAGAGGGATAGTACAACAATATAAATCCTATACATGTCCAACTGGAAAAGCATTTATGTTTAAAACTCTCACAAATTATGGTTTATAGTAGTTGTTGTCGAACAAGAGGTGAGTATATTACTGTACATATATTTTTGTGGCTTTCCAAAGCTAAGAATAGCTTCAATGTATAAAGAGGGCATTATGTCAACTAAATGACTTTTCTTCCCCTCCAATAGGTTTTAAATATTTCAGTTTGGTAAACACTTGCTAGCTTGTCTTTATCCTGAATTTAGAGAGACAGTCTTGGAAGAAATATTTTATCATTCGATCAATAATAATTAAAACAAAAATTAAGCATATTATTTTTCCTTTGGCACCAGCAATTTGAGCGTCACACAGTTGTAAAAATGAATGCTTCAGAACCTGAGCAATTTTCCAAGTAGCAGTGAAGAGTCGAGAACCTGTTAATGAATTTGATTGATGTTCTATGGTTTATCTACTACAGAAATCCTTATAACACACTTAATGATTATTATCTAGGAAGATTATTTTCTTTGTTTATATTTTTACTACAGGGTCTACAAGGTCTCACTACACAAATCAGACTCGTAGTGATCCTCCTGTTTTCAGCCTACTAGGATTACAGGTGAGCACGGCGATGCCCAGTCTCAATCGCCATCTCAGCACAGCCTGGGGGCTGGCCTGGTATGACACACTGCGGACCGAACCCGGTCCCTGTGTCTGCCTAAACAGGCACTTTAGTCTGGCCCTGGAAGATTCTCATTAAGTTCTTTTCCAAACTATTCAGCAGATTTACTCAAAACTTCTGAAAACTAATTCAATTTCACTGTGCTCAACAAATATTTTCTGGATCAACTACTACATATTGCTGTAACAGGAGAGATGACAAAGATGAGCTGTGTCTTTTTATTCCCTCAGAGAGTTTCAATCAAAATAGGAAGAAAGATATAGATAAGTGGCTAGCCAGAATCCAGGACAGAAAAATGAGGTTCTAAACAAACTGTTGTGGAGAACCGAAGGAAGATAATCGTGGTCCCCTTACTACTGATGAGAGAATCCGAGACCCTGGGTGGAGGCCTGAAACTGCACAGTGTCAATACGTACATATGATATTATATATAATATTTTTCTCTATGTATATACCTGTGATAAAGTTTAATTTGAATTAGAGTAAGGGATTAATGAAAGTGATGTGCTCTCTCCTCTTCCTCCTCGCTCATTTTCTTATTAGTCTACAGTTCTTGGAAAAGTTCGCTTTCACTTTCATTTATTTCCTTACAAAGTGCAGAGATTTTACTTTTCCCTTCAAGGAAGCGCTATTTGGCTTTCCTATGGCGTATCAGAATTTCCAGCGTTGCTACTCGTACACTTTGGAACATTTATTAAGTGTGCATTACTTGATTCAAGCACTGCGATCCTACCAGTTAGTCTGATACTTGAGATGGCGACTAAGTGACTGGTGGCTCGGTAGAATACACGGTATGGATACAATGGGAAAAAAAGAATGATTCATGTCTTTGGTAGGATGAAGTGGTCTAGCATATTACTGCATCTTGCTATTCAAGATGGTGTGCATTTTAAAACTTGTAAATTATCTACGGAATATTCCACCTCATATTTTCAGATCATAGTAGACCAGGAGTGACTAAAATTATAGAAAATGAAAACTAGGGTAGCATAGGACCATGTATTTTCTTCTGGAGAGAGGTGGATAATAGGAGAAGATTTCTTAACTCTAGTAATCAGGTCAAAAGAGGTAGATGTGGGCTGAAGAAGAGGCATCATAGATGCAAGGAACAAAGACAAAGCCTTATGACATAATATTTTGGTTCCTTCCTCAGTGCTGTCTAATCTTGCAAATTTCTCCCAAGTAAGATAACACCTAGGGTGAGCCTCTCACAATTTGCCCTGTGGTCAGTGTGGAGCGGGAGGTAGACCATAACCTCTGCAGCCGGCTAGACTTCAAGCAGATGCAAGCTCTGCAGTTATCACTTATGTGGCCTTGGAAATACTATACTATGTTGAGCCCTGATTTCTTATCTGTGACACATTAACAGCAATTATTGTCTTAAAGTTCAATGGAGAAAATTGATTTTTGGAAACTCTATAAACAACTATTACTTGGAAAATATTTACAAAAAGATAGGTGATACAATTGTATAGAAAAGCACTCGTATATATAAAATGAAAATAAAACTGAAGAAATCTAAATATCATCTGTGGATTGTGTTGACATCGACATTTTGCTTAGAATACTACATTCTTGTTCTGCAAGATTTTATTGGGGCCAGGAAGATGGCTCAGTGGAATAAGCACTTCCCTGGGAAGTGCAAGGGCCTGAGTTCAATCCCTGGCTCCACCAAAAAAAAATTTTTTTACTACTGAAGAAACATGCTAAACAGTACAGAAATGTATGTAAATCTATGCTACCTCAAAATGGAATGTTTTATTAAAAATGAGCTCTGTTCTTCATCTATTAGCAAACTAGGGACACCATAATAAATACCATGAACTAAGTGGCTTAAACAAGGAAAAATTGTTTCTTTATAGTTCCAGAAGCTAGAAATTCAAAGTTAGGGAGAAAGTGGATTCTAATGAGAGTTCTCCCTTGGTTTGCAGATAGGTGTCCTTCTTATCAATTGTCACTGGTTTTCTTCACAAGTATCTGTTTATGTCTAAATTTTTCTTCTTATAAATGTATTAGTCATAAGAAATTAGAGCCTAACCTAAATATTTCATTTAACTGCACCCTTTTAAAGGGTATCCGTATACAGTTATATTCTAGCAACTAAGAGTTAAAGCTTCAACATATGGATTTAAGGGAGACACAGTTCATCCTGTAACAGAACCAAAAGTGGTTCGTGACACTGAATTTGACAATGACTTTTTGGAAAGAACACAATAAATACAAGCACTAAATCAAAAAGCACAAGTTGGACATTATCAAAATCAAGACTTCTGTGCATCAAAAGTAATTCATGGGCTTGCCAAATAGCTCTGCTAAGCAGAGCGCAGTGGATGGGGTTTGATCCCCAGTGTACTGTGTCAACCCAACCCCTGGAGTGTGCTGAGACAGTGATTGAGACTGGGAATGGTGGTGCACACCTGTAATCGCAGCTCTTGGGAGGCTGAACACAGGCGGATCACTACGAGTCTGATCTACATAGTGAGACCCTGTAGACCTTGCAGACCCTGTATCGAATACATTAAAAAAGAGTAATTCATGGACTGGAGAAAATATTTCCATATCCTGAATCTCATAAATGGTTAATAGCATATGTAGAATTCCTATACCTTAGGAGCAACTCAATTCTGATTTAAGATGGATAGAAAGACTTAAATACATTTTTGTTCAATAAAGACATACAAATGACCAATAAGCACATGAAAAGATATTTAACATTACTGATCACTAAAGAAGAGCAATAAAAACTAAAGACACCCTCTCATACATATGAGGACTATTAACAAAAATATAAGAAATGAAAAATGAAGATCAATTGGAAACTTGTATTCTGTTAGTAGGAATGCAAAAGACTACTTGTACTCGAAACTGGGAGCAATGTCTTTAAAATATTAAATGTTGAATTATAATGTGATCAAGCATTTCCATTTGTCCATTTCTGGGCAAATAAACCCTAAAGTGCAAAAAAGTGATTCAGAGAGATGTTATTACACTGAAATGAATAACAGCATGAGTCACAACAGTCAAACTGTGGACGCAACATAGATGTGTATTGATAGATGAATCAAGACATAAATACCACATATATGTAAATGGAATGTTGTTGAGCCCTAAAAGGAAAGCTTGACATTTTCTACAATATGGATAAACCTTGAGGACATGATCCTAAGTAAAACAGGCCAATCACAAAAGGATAAATATTGCACAATTCCACTTATATGAGAATCTTAATTTTTTCAATTCATGGGGAAAAAATGGTGACTGTCAGGTTTTGAGAAAATTAAATGTGGAATTATTATTTCATGGGTACAGAGTTTCAGTTCTTCAAGGTGAAAATGTTTCGTGGGTATTTGTTGATGGTGATGATGTGAATTTATTTACCACTTTTGAACTGCATGTTTATGGAATCAAACTAAGGGTCTTGAGCATGTTGACCATGCTGTGTACCAGTGAGCTATATCCTGGCCCCAACATTTCTTCATTGTGTGTCCTACCTCAGTCGCTTAGAGTCCATTTAATATTTTTCCTACTTAGGTATAAAAAAGCCATTTACTGGTATTCATTCATCTCTTTTATGTGATAGAAAATTTAAACATCCTATTATGAGAAGATAATAAGTATTCCCGTCTTGTTGCTTGCATATATTGCCATGAATACTCTTGTTGTGATAAAATAATGGAACCAAGTTATTTCCCTTTACATACATAGGAAGAATTTCATCTAGTGGAGAATTTTACTTATTATTATTTTAATGCAAAATATATTTAGTATCCCTTATGAAGAGTAAGTATATAACTTTTCTTTAGGAACTATTATGCATACATATTAAACTGCATACCTTGAGAGACACACCTATCATTCATTACTCTTGAAGTTCTTGAAGAATCTCTTGAAGGATGACAAAATATAGTTGATTACTGTATTGTTAAATCAGTTTTTGATATATTGAATAAAACACCTTAAGCATTTATTCAGGACTAAACTCCCGAGATAACTTATGCAAAATTTATACTTTTTTTCTTCAAACAGATGATGAAAAAATGAAAATCCTCCCATTGAACTGATCATTCTGAACATTTATTTTAAAAAGTTGTATCGTCTGTTGCTAAAACACCCATTGGAACATAGTTCAACTTGGTACTGGAACAGATAAGGTTAAAGCATTCTGTGAATGAAGAAACAAGAAAAATCTTTGTACAAGGATTTCCCCAAAAGAGGTAGGGAAGGGAAATGTTGACTTTTACTTATTTAATAAAAATCTTAGTGTTCTGGGATTATCCTTAGGAAAAATTTGAGCATGTTCACATGATGAAGAGGTGATTCACATACAACCAGTTCCTTCTAAGCCTCAAAGGCGTTGTCTTTGAGAAGAACAGGGCAGTGAGAAAATAGAGCTACACAGGACTGGGGAATCAAGGAGAGACAAAGTAGTAGTAAATCATTATTTTTATATTAACAACACTTAAAATATATAGGTCTAATCAGATAAGATATCTGCAAGCTTTTCATGAAAAAAACATGAAGCTTTAAAGAAAAATTTTATTTATTTTTAAAATTTATTTAGAACAGGGTTTACAGTGTTTACAGGGTCTCACTGCATGGATTGGACTCAGAGTGATCCTCCTGTTTACAGCCTCCCAAGTGCTGGCATTACAGGTGCACATCACCATGTCTAGTCTCAATTGCTTTCTCAGTGCGTCCTAGGGGTGGGGCCTGCCCAGCAGGCCAGGGGATCGAACTCCCAGCCCCTGCGTCTGCCTAAGTAGGTGCTTTAATCCACTGAACTATTTGGCTAGCCCTAATGAACAACTTTAAAGGAATCTAAATTACTGTTCAAATCCTCTATGTTCTTTTGCATAAATCACAGCATTATAAGGATGATAACTTTCCAAAATGAACTTGAAGTAAACGTGACATTTACCAAAATTCCTGGTAAAATCATATCAGAGATTTTTTTTAATTAGACAATATGATTCTAAGTTGTATATGGAAAATACAAAGGTCAAATATTAACATGCTTTTGAAGAAGAAAAATGAAAAGGAAGACTTGTTTCCCCAGATGCAAATACTTATAATGAATTATTAGTAATTAAGATCATAATGTTGATGCAGGACTGTACAAATCAATCCACAGAATTTGGAAAAGAATCCAAGCATAAGTGGAACTCTGATATATGAAGGCAATGATGACGGTGATTATTTGGAAAAAGACGAGCTATAAAGCAATAGCTGAAATAATTTTGTTAGGCTGTTCTGAGTTTATTTCTTAATGGGAAGGACGGGTGTCATAAGACCAAGAGAGAAAACAAGGTTCCCTTTAGACTTTGGGGATTCAAAGGTATACTCTACAGGAGGTCTGAAAAGAGATCTGGAAAGCTGGAAGGGGTCTGAAAGCCAGCAGAGGCCCTGGCCTGAGAGTCCTGGGGTGGGCTGTACAGACCGGGAGGGGCAGTGAAGACCTGCAGGTGCGCCAGGGTGGACTCCTCTTTCTGGAAGGAGCCTGCTCACTTAGCTGAGAGAACACTCAGCCTAGAGCTGATGGATGCTGTGGCTTCAGGATTCCCTGCAGTGCTGGAGTGGACCCTCCACTTTTGGGGGTTAGCAATGCCCGTAGTGCTGAGGCAGGAGCACCAGGACCCAGCCATTGATAGCCAGGGCAGAACACCTCCAGTGGATGGTCTTCTTGGGTCCATCTTCATGGCAGTTGAAGTTTCTTCTTCTTTATCTGTATAGGTATCTTCTAAGAACCCTCTATAATTCCCCCTCAGTGTCTGTTTCCCAGGGAACTATGTCTACTTCCTCTGCAAACACTGTAACACAGAGGGAACACTACCACTTCCCACAGATAAGTGTGGAGAATCGAAAGCAGAAGAAAACTGTACCCCATGGCTGGGGACAAACCTGCGGAGGCAGCCAGACTCCAGGGAAGAAATGGCACCCTGTGGAGAGAGGACTGGACCTTCTCCATAGGGCCATACCTGAAGGGGCCTCTGATCAAGGATGAGAAATAACAGAAGTGACTCGCACGAAAAACAGTTAAGAAGAATGGGCACAAGGACACTTCTTAGCCAATGCCAGCAATACTGCAGGAAGATTCCTTGCTCACAACTGTGCCCACATCCTGTTAGGCTAAGGTCATGAGGTATCTCATAGCAGTAGAGATTATCTCGATCTAGGGGCTCAAAATAGTAATGATATTCTGTTTTGGAAAAATTAAAATTAAGAAATCAGATTCCCTGCCCTCTTAAGCAAATAGTATGAGATTTGTACTTATCCTGATGGTAGCACCAGAAAGGCAAGAAGCTGAACCTGAAGAGCCAGCAGTCCGCTCAAGGCTGAGAGTACACAGCTTCCCTCTCTCTCAGAGCTCCCCTCAGGTCTCATAGGAACTCCAGATTCTTGCATCTGGGCCTGGGAGAACCTCCCTTGTGGGGCTGCTGGCCTGTGGAACTGGAGCTGCCACCAAGATGAGGGTCTGCACACAGATTGTGAGTGTGCGAGTCAAAGCCAGACCTGCTGGAGGCGCAAGGATGCAGCAACAGGGCTTGTAGCCAAGAAACTTTACTCAGCAATTCAAGCAGCAGCAGGCAGCTGGAGTGGAGACAGGAGGACAGAGTGTGGGCTGGATGGGAAGCAGCTGCAGCAGGCCCTGTAGGGTGGCCAGAGGTGAGAGGAAAGGAGCTCACGATGGGCAGGAAGGATGTGAAGGCCTGGATAGCACCAGCCTCTTATTATCTCCATTGTGCCTTCTCCTGCCGTAGGTGGAAAACATCTGGAGACAGAAGAAGGGAGGTACTCTTGATTGGGTATTATAAATTTCATTTTTCCTAACAAATAAACTCAATATCTGCAGACCATTTATGTATTGCTAATAATTAATTGAATTTTTGACATATGATTTCTGTATGTCTCCATAGAAATCATTTTGAGAACAGAAGGCAACTCACTTTCAAACAGGTATGGTTTCCTTTGCTGAGAAAGACTTTTCATTTGCTTCTTCCATGCAGAAAAGCAAGAGATCTTTGGGAACCCCCAGAGAAAGTGTGGTATCAGTAACCCTTGATATATGTAAAAAAATATAATAGTTTGTTTTCTGACTAGCACAGCAAGACATTCCTGGTTGTCTTTTGGAGGATATGAGCCTTACTGGCATACCTTCTAAGAAAGCTTATTTTTATAGCAATCATATCCTACACATCTAATATTTTCATTTTTTTTTAGGGAAGAAGCCCAAACTCAAGGCAGTAGAATTGCCACCTGGACTAATCACGTCACAGCAGTGAAAGCCACCTGACGTAGGTCAGCCTCATCTTTAGCTGTGTGGAACCTGTCGCTTCCCCAGCCAGTTCAGTACTTCAACAGTGGTAGCTGAAGTCAACTGAATTGTGGTTTCCAGAGTCACAGACACCCATCATGACTGCTTTCCAGTTAAACTTCAGTGTCATCTCTGGCTTTACTGGAATTCGGGACAGCGCTCCCTCTTCTGGCAGTGTATGCGCTTGTTTTCCTGTTCTCCCCACTGGGGATTTTCCAGTTTCCTTGGGGTAGTGTTTTAATAGTTACCTCCCTCAGCCAGGAAGCAGTAGAAGCTTAAGCTACCATTTATTCAGACTGGTAAATAGAGGTTTTTCTGGGGGCTACAATCACCAAGACAATTGAAGAAAACATTTTAGAAGCAGGAGGGAAGGGAATAACTAAAGAAAAAAGTTGGCTGAGAAATGATTTGTAGTCTAAATTTTAGTGTTTCCAATGACCTAAAAATAGAAAACCAAGGCCAATTTTGGCTTCACGGTAAGTTTATGATTCTAACAGCCTTCTGCTCAGTGCCTACGAGAGCCATTAAACTTCACCGAACACGACCCCAGCACTTGGGAGACCAGACAAAGTGTTGTCCCAGGACATGGCTCGAGGAAGGGGAGAGCCCTTATGGATTTCATTCTTTTTTTTCATTCATTCGTCCATTCATTCACTCATTCAATGATTACCAGGCACCTTCTGTTTACAAGACAATAGGCACGCATTCAAATCTATTTAAAGCAAGGCTTTCTTTAACATTTTAGAATATTTTATAAAATATTATATATTTATAAAATGTCTTTATAAATATATATTTTATAAAAATATAAATATTTTATTTTTATTATAAAAGACTATATAAATCAATATCTTAATTTTTTACCAAATCACTGAAAATATTTTTCTAAAATTCATCATAAAATTGAATTTTGATTATTATATTACCATGACAAATAAATACTTTTCTTTGGGACTTTTAATGTGTTAAAATTATATCTATAAATCATACTATCTTATATTTTAGAGCATTATTAAAGAAATGAGATCTACAGTATCTGAGTGCATTGGCATTACTGAAATATGCTTCTAATATTTCTCATTTATCCAAGAGGATTTGGGACTGTGAAGTACTTTTGGGGCCATGAAATTACTCAAATTGAAATAATATGTTTTGTGGAAAGAAGGACTTAAGTAGGTCCCACCAAAAATATGGTTCCAATTTTATTCTCAAAGAGGACCATGTCTTTAACAAAGCCCCATGGACCATGTACAGACCACAGTGACGCCTTGTTGTGAGGGCAGTCATATTTGCCTTCTGTTTATTAGTAATATATTTCTGTATAAATACCTTGAGAACCATAATGAGGATTATATTCATAGTACACTAAAGTAAAGGAAAACACAAAATATTTTTGAGGTCAAAATTACTGTGTAATACCCATTTTTTACCATTTATTTCCTATTTCTATTATTTTAAGATAGTTTGAAGAATTTCTATTAAAAAAACTAGAATAAACTTTTCTTTCCAAGCCATGACCATTTAATTCAGATCACAAAACTTGAAATGCACATCTAACATATAACCTTGTATTATTTAACTGCAAATAAAGTTTCTTTTCAGGGCATCAGTACCCTGAAAAATTATTATCTAAATAAACTTTTAATGCCATTCTTAAAGTATTATAAATAGACAATATTGAGAATAAATTTAAACATTATTTTTTTGGTGGTGCCAGGGATTGAACTCAGGACCTTGCTCTTGCCAGGCAAGCACTTATTTCACTAAGTTATTTCCCTGGCCCAACATTATTGTTTTTATGACTAATGATAAATGATGAGGTAGAATAGTGTCAGCAGATTTCCTAGTGCTAGACCCCTAAATTAAGTTTGCACTGACTTTAAATACTGGGGGCTTTTTAGGAATGTGGGATCTGTGTTGCTGGGTACCCACTCTTTAATGCAAAGACTGATGCTTACTTTTTCAAATGGTTGAATCTCACTAATACATAAGCGTTTAGCAGACCCCTAATAAAAGACCAATTTGAAAACTGGGCCATTTTAATGTGTGTACAATTTAATAAATAGTTTTCTTCATGAATGTAGTCATGATAGTTGTTCAGCAGTATTCACGGTATGGTTTTCCTGATTGGTCTGTAGTCGTCTTACACTCTTCAAGTGTAAGTGATTGTATGAAAGATCTATCAACCTAGTAGGACTGCACTGGTGCCTCCATCATTCTCAGGACTGTTGGTCACCTGGGCATATTTACCCCAAATATCCTTGCCTCCTTGTGTCACAAGGCCCAACTCGCTCACGTTCACCTCAAGCACTGTTCCTTTGGTAATAACACCCAAAGTTGTCTACAGTGGTGATGAAGGATTCTTTTTTCATGACAAGTATTGGCACCAAAAGGTGGGTTTCAGCTCAGGATGTGTTACATGGGCCTTCTTAAAAGGTAAGCCCATCAGCCTAATGAATCATTCATATTACGTGGTTTTCTTGTAAAGCCATCCCCAACAAAGCAGACTTGAGTGACCACCCTCTTCCATGCCTTTAGAAGGAACATTTTCTGATGTGCTAAGTGGGAACACTGAGACCGCAGGCTCTTATCACTGAATGCTAAGTTTTCTGACAAAACGTAACACAGAGGGAAACCAAACATTAGATCCAGAAGCTTAAGAAGTAAGATTTAGCTATACATTTTGGGCTTCTCATATCTCTATATTTATCTTTAAATATTGCACTCAGACACTGAATTCATAAAGAATACTATGTGCTGAAAGAAATAAAAGAGGGCAACTAACAAAACCAACTGCCCACAAAAATGCGAAATTCCCCTAAACATAACTCAATGCACATAGAAAATCCATTCATTCACTGAGTACATATTACTCACTGTTTTGTGCTTGGTTCACTATATTTGGTGCTGCACGGGAATATACATATGATCAGCTATAATTTTCTAAATTTATAATTCTTTTGACAGTTAAGTAAATGTATACATACAAAACTAGGTCATACTTTGTTGATTATCTCGCCTCCTAAAATTTCAGTAAATATTTGTGTACCTGAAATGTTTCCTTAGCCAGTTTATAAAATTTTACCTTTCATATTGTCATTGTTATTTACTTACCGACGTGGGTAATTTCCTTTTAAATATCTAGAGGGCCTCTGAGGCCACCAGTTTTGTAAAGAATCACTGCCATTTTGTCAGATTATGTTTTCTCAGCTCCTAGCAGAGAATATAGTACAAGAAAATATGAAGAAACACTTTTTAATGAATGATCCAATAAATTAATAGTATACAGAAATAATGATAATACACTCATTCAAACAGAATATAGTTATAAAAGCAATAGTAAGTATAATGCTGAAAATATTCATGTCATTGTATTTAAAAGATAAGTGAAATATTGATGCAAAATTACTGTAGAAAAGCCAAAGTTAACCATCAGTAAAATTAGAGTTTTTCTTAAGAAGAAATAGACAAAATATTTTGGTTAAATACAAATTAATTTTACTTTTTTCTACTACACTCTTTTCTATAGTCTCATTTAAAATTTTTTTTCACATTTTCTATTCCATAAAATTAATTACAAAAACACATGCTAAAGTCATAACAGATCTGTTACAAAGTTTCTGGGAAGTTTTAAGAGCTGGCATCTTTTTTTTTTTTTGGCAGAACCGGGGATTGAACTCAGGCCCTTGCGCATACCAGGGAAGCGCTTATTTCACTGAGCCATCTCTCTAGCCCCTGGGAAGTTTTAATGAAATTACAAAGGACTCAGGGAGATTATAAGCAAAGAGGCGAGGAGCAGTATGCGAGTTCTACCCCTAAGGAGAAGTGTCTGAGATTGGTCCTTGATGTACATGATATCAGGGCTTTCAGTACTACAGTTTAAAATTATTAAAAAAAAAAATAGTTCTTGGAAATTAGCTAGTCCATTTTATTAAGTAAATTCTAGGCCTTGAAGAAAATTAGGTTTATTTCATAGGCTACTTAATTGTGGTCTATCTGTCACATGAATTTTTCACTAAAAAGGTGATAAAATAATTACAAATAGAAGTAAGGAATAGTTTGTAAAAGAAAATTACCATTTTGGAGCCAGGGAGATAGCTCAGCAGTCTAAAGTACCTGCTTAGCATAGCTTAGGCAGGCACTGAGGACCATAGTTCGATCCCTGGCACTGCATACTGTGCCAGCCCTGTCCTCAGGGTGAGCCGAGCCAGCTGTAAAACGGGGGATGAGTGGGAGATGGCTGAATGAGTGACATCAGTTCAATCCCCGGTACAAAAAAAGAAAATTGCCAGTCCACTTTCTTATACCTGTAGTCTTTCTTTGCCTGAGAGATAATTTGTGGTTTTAGGTAAGCTTTCTTGAGAAGGTTTTTTTTTGTTGTTGTCATTGATTTTTTATTTTTTTATTTTTTTGGCTGGCTCAGGCTGCCTTAAGGGCAGGTCTGGTAAGGCCTGTGGAGCTAGGAACTGAACCCTGGTACACTGGGCCTGACTGTTTGCATAAGCAGGCACTTAAATTGGTCAGCTTTCTATGAGCCAAAGAATATTACGTACACTCAATTCTGGGAAATTTACTAAGGCTAAGTATAAACCAATTAGAACAACTGGCTAGTGCTCCCCTTTACCCATAATCATTTTATGAAATCTCTCAAACATAACACAAAATTGAAAGAATTTTAGAGCAAACATTCACACTTTAAATTGTTTGCTGTTAACTTTTTATTTATTGCATGTCCGTGTAGTTATGCTAAAATTCACCAATAGAGCACATCTAATTTTGCAGTGCATTTCAAAACAAATTGAATACTCTTATTTAATATCTCACGTACATTGTTAACCA
This sequence comes from Ctenomys sociabilis, assembly GCA_004027165.1. Taxonomy (NCBI): domain Eukaryota; kingdom Metazoa; phylum Chordata; class Mammalia; order Rodentia; family Ctenomyidae; genus Ctenomys; species Ctenomys sociabilis. The sequence continues at coordinate 34,510 of PVKA01003025.1, forward strand.
AAATGTAATATTTATACACATTTTCACATAAAGCTTGCATATAGTGAAATGGGCATACATTGAGTTTTTCTTCATCAAGTTCATTGGCTCAGTTAGTGGCAAATGAATGCATCTGAGGAACCCATAATTCTGTTAACATTTGAAATATTGCTAAACTGCATACAGTTCCCTCCTCTCCTTTCCCAGTTAATTAATACTCATCTTCATTCTCTGATGCAACTACTATTTGGATGTCTGTATAAACTAATAAATTTTCCTTCTCCTATAATTTTATATAACTAGGATTAGGTAGTATGAACTCATTCTGAAGGAGGATTCACTCAGAATAATAACTTTTAGGTTGGACCACATTTTTTTCTGTGTCCACAATTTATTCATTTTTTATTCCTGAGCAGTATCCACTGTGTAACTCGACCACAGGCTGCTGATTGATTCAGTGTTCTGCAGTTGGATCAGGAGTATTTCTAGTTTGCAGCTACTATGGATGAAATTGGAATAGGAGGGCCTTCGTTGGAGCTGTCGTGGTGACATAACAAAGTCATCTCAGGCCATTTCATTTTCCAGCAGCATACATGGGACAAAAGCAGTGATGAATGCATAAAGGCAGAAATGGCATGGAAAGGTATAGATATTCCTGAGGACAGCCTCCTTGTAAGGTAACACTGGTTAAGGAAGTTTCTGAACTCACAAATATCAATTTTCCCAGCCACCACTTATCCCTTGGGAGAACTTTGCTAGAAAGAGTGAACCTTGATGAAAGAAATAAGAGAGAAAGACAGCGAACAGGTGACAGCGAACAGGTAACAGCACAGAGGGAGATGCTGTCTAGCATGTGGAAGTGTGGGCCAAGAGCATGTAGTATGCACTCCGCTCTGCCTTCAGAGGGAAACTGGAGTCTTCGCAGAAAGCTGTCCCGCCTGCGCTGTGCTCCCTGACACTGGGACACTCAGGACTACTGGCTGGGAGCAGAATTTTATCAACTGCCATAAAGCACCAAAGAGGCCACCTAACTGTTGGGGAACTTTGGGGCCTTTTCATGTCTGCTTTGAACAAGCCAAACAGCAATTCACACAAAGATAAAAAGCACTCATGACACAAAAAGTCTATTAGCAGATTAAAGTTCACAGTTGATTCAACGACAAAGGTCTTTTCAAAGTGTAATCCTTTCTCCATGAGTTAACATTCGATCATTCTGTGCAACTGAGGAGAAACATGTACACCAGTAGAAAGGAAATCAGAGGTTGTTGATTTGCAGGCATATGAAGTAGAGTGAGATGAAATAGAAATCCCAACATTATAGGAAACAAATAGGTGTTTTGTCAGATACATTTATTTCCCACAGTACAATTTTTATAAAATAAAAAAAATCAAGTATTTTTCCTATAAATTTTTATTTTGTTGGTGATCTAAGAGTTATTAATTCCTGAGATCCTGTTCCCAGACCTTCATTTTTTCTTTACTAGTTATAACCAAGATTGTCACTGAAAAGAGTATTTAAATATTCTCTCAGCTTGCAAGAGGAAAGTGAAGCAACAAATAGAGGTGTCATGAGGGCCTCAAGAAAGACCTAGGGCATAGTCACTAATTTAAGTAACATATGTAATACTTAAAACTAAATTAGTATTAAGGATATTCTCATAAAACTGAAAAAGGTTGATTAAGGAAACTGAGAAGTGATGAGGCATCAAATTTAAGTGCAACAGCTCAGCAATAGGTATGGTTACATGAAAGTCAGACCCAAGGAACCGGTCAGATTCAAGAAAGTCAGACCAAGGGATTGGTCAGTTTTAAGAAGCAGCAAAATGAGAGGGAATGAGAGGGAGGGAGGAAGGCAAGGACACAAGGAAGGAGGAGGGGAGAGAGAGAGAGAGACAGAAACAGAGACAGAGAGAGACAGAGAGAGAAGGGAGGGTATTAAGAGGCACAATGACAGTAGAGACTGCCAGAATATTTCCTACTGCTTTTGAGTACTCAGGAGATTAAATGGTGCAACATATGCATTTGGAGGGATTACTGGGTAGTTTATTAACCTAGATATTTTCTTTGCTCTTTGTACTATAAGTCAACACAGAACTTTATAGCCTTTGAATAATTAATCAATGCTTATTTCTGAGTCACTACCACCATCACTCTGTGACTGGTATTCATTTTTTGTCAAACATACGTGTGGAAAGTTCGGACCTGCCTTATTGACTATGCTCCTGATGTGGAGACATTTTTTTCTCTTAAACTATTCTCATTTAAAAGTTCAAAAATTTGATAAAATTGTTTCTTACCTTTAGGTGACTTCATGGATACCTTGAAAGTTGTCATCTGAGTTCCTTATTGATTTCATTATATTTTATTAAAAAAAAAGAAGAAAAAAGAAAAAAAGAAATTTGCTTTGTGTTGTTTGTGAAGGTACCAAATACCTACAGTGAATGTGGTCATTGTACAGCATGGACATGTACTAATAAAATATTAATTTTTTGGAGATAGGATGCCATTATGTAATCCAGATTGGCCTTGAACTTGCTTAGGTAGCACAGCCTAGCCTCAGTGACCCTTCTGCCTCAGCCTTCTGAGTGCTGGGATTACAGGCATGTATCACTATGCCTGGCACAAAACTCCATATTGATTTCTGAAAATACTAATACACAGAAAGAAATAACATATATAATACCATGTTGCAAAGAAGATTGAACAATAAAAGAAATGTAATTTGAAAAGTTAAATCTTTATTCACTGTTTTTCCTAAGGCTAAGAATACTTCTAAGTCCACTTCAGAAGTTTAGATAATATAACTTAATCTTAGGTTTTTAATCTGACAAATGAAGATCCTTGCATTATATGATTTCTGTATTTCATTTAAGCGATGATAATTTATTTTTAGTAATCATCTGAATTAGTTTGTAATCTCTCTATAATGAAAAACAATTATTATGAAACCATGAAGTTTTGTGGAAATATGAAAAATCGAATGAATACTTTATTTTCACAGCTTTGCTTCAATTATGATCATGAGACCCAAATTGTGCCATCAGTACCCTTCAATTTCATCATGTCAATATTAAAATTTGTTAGCCTGTACAATAAAACCATATTATGTAAGTGGGAATGAAGTCTCTCTTAAACTTCCTTCATGTTAATTGATCTTTTCATTTTGGAGGGAATATTCACCATTTTAACATATATCTACCATTATTTTTTAATAGCAAAAATAATTATGTCTTTTATTATCTCTTATTTGTAATGTCTGTAGAATCAAGTTTGAATGGAATGTGTTTCACAGAAAATAAAACACCAAGTGTCTTGCTGAAATCTCCCTTTAAAATTATACAATTTCTTGTTGACAGAGTCAGAATTGCGAGAGTACATTGCCAAATGTCGACAATCCAAGACAGATAAGGAGGCTTCCCACAATTTTTATTTGAATATTGTGGTGTACAAAGTGCTGTGTCAGCAAAGTTGCTCTTCAGAAATGAAGCACTTCTCTAATTGCTTAGAGTGCTACTAGAAGATGCCACCAAATGATTTGTCCTCATGGAAATTTCCTGTGTTTCCAAAAAGTAATTTGACCTACCAGGAGCTACTGCAGATACACAATTGCTTGCCTTCCTAACTCCAATTCTGATGCTTCTGAAGGGTCACCTTCACTCCAAAGTTCACCAAGACATCAGAGGAAACCTTCCATGAGGTTGCAGCAGGGTTCAAGTCCTCCCCTTTGCTTTCTTTCATCTCTTGTCTCTCAGATGTGGAGCCCACCTACCTACCATGCTGCATGACAACATCTACCTCAGTGTCTGTTCTTTGTAAGCCCAACATCAAAAAGTGGTAGTTCTTAGAAAAGTACTACAAAACAGCAAATGCTAATGTGTGACCTAAGAGTCACTGTGCCACCAATGGGGACTCCACTTTTATTCAGCCAGAAAGTATGGATAGTCCCTGGAGTAACAGCTCAGTGAAACTGCTCAACATTGGTGAACTGGATCTTCTCTTAATAGAGAACACATTATCTGAAAAGTAAGCAAACATAGCTTCTGTGAAGACAGTGGAATTAAATTGCCATTGCGAGACTCTTTTGAAGTTCTTGGAAAAGAAAACAAAAAGTTGAGCCAAAGATCAGTCATCGTATTTTAGAAATTTTAAAGCTAGAGTATATAACCTACACTAAGAAAGTGAGAGCATGCTCTTGCACAGGGCCAATTCATAATCCTAAGGGCAGCCCAGTTCCAAAATCGTTCAAGTTTCAGACAGTCTATTGGTTAAAAGCAAGAGTAGTGTCCTGTTTAGATGGAGTAATAATTCCTATTACTCAAAATGAAGGCTTCTGTGTTGATGCACATGAATGTCTAAAATACTTTGTATTCTATGGAACACTCTGAGCCTGTAGAAATGCTACTACTTCTTTTACTTGATATGCTTCAAGAAACTTTGCCTAGAAAGACATTTCACTATCTTATGAGGCCATGGTCAAAAACCTTCCCTAGTCTTTCCTCTTGGCTCATAGTCAAGTAGCTATAATCACATCACATAATCACCAAGATATTCAGTGTCAGTTAAGGAAAAAGGGAGGCTTTCTTTCTTTTTTTTAAAAAAAATATTTATTTGTAGAAGGGCTCACTATGCAGCTCAGACTGGTAGTCTTCTTCCTGGCTCAGCCTTCCCAGGATTACAGGCTTGTGCCACCAAGCTTGGGGTTCGGGGGCTGGCATGGCATGCAGTACCAGAGATCAAACCTGGGTCTTTGCACTTCCAGGCAGTCATACAGACTGCTGAGCTATCTCCTCAACCTGAAAAGGAGGTTTTCTTGAAAGAACTTTGGTACCTAGCCTTATGTACTTTATGAACAGAGAATTTGTATTGCTCTGAATTCCAAGTCTTTTGGACTAAGATAAGGCAGAACATATGTTAGAACAAAGAGCACTCTCTCTTCCTCTCTCCCTTCTTCCCTGTCCCTTCCTCTTTCCCTTCCTCTCTTCCCTTTCTCTCTTCCTCAACATCCTTTTGTATTAACTAGACTTCTCTGGGAACAGAATCAAATGAAAATATATGTATGATAATGCAGGGTACAACTGTCAACATACAGGTTAGTGCAATTATCACAGGGAAGAGCAACATTAAATTAGTAGGAGTTTGACTTGCAAGTTCAGGAAGATTGTTAAAGGGTTGTGGTGGCAGACCCATGTGCAGTGTAACAATGCCTGAGCTCAGCTTCTTGCACTAGGCAGGAAAAACTGGAGTCAATAGCCAGAGGGCAAAGGATCCTGATCTCCAGAGGCAGCCAGGGAAAATTGCATGCTCCACCTGGGCACTTCTTTTCTCAGGTTTTAGCATCAACAGACAAGTGTAGCAATGCATCTTTGTAAAGACTACAGAGACAATTGGTTCAGTCACTTCAGGTCAGAGAAGCCTAGAAAAAAGTTTAAACAATTGATATGACTGATTGGGAGCACCTTGGAATAGATGCATGAATACTGCCTAGCACTAAACAAATGCTGAATCCACAGAAGTTATGAGTTGAGGCCAAGAAACGAGTGGGAGAAGGAAGCCTCCACTCTTGCCGGAAGTGCTGTTCTTCTTCTCTCCCACACTAATTTTTCTATTTATCAACTTATCCCCAGACGAAGATGAAGCAGACCACTTGTTTAATCAAAGCCACATGATATCTCATTCTAAAAATATGGAAGAAAGATCTCTTTCCAAAATAAATCTCAGAAGTCTTTTAGATTTAAAAATTTGTATTAAGTTTTGTGCAAGTTGCTGTCTTATAATATTTTAGATTCCCTGGTTTTAAAGATAAGGAAAAACAAAATAAGGTACTTCTCTTACCAATATTACTTTCATATAGACAATTTTTCTCTTATTATATATTTTACTTTTTACATTTCTAAAGAAAAACTCAAGTTTGAGTTTAAGTGACTTTGTTTTTGTATTGGATTGAGTGTTACTACTTTCCCTGAAATAATTCTGATCTCGTTCAGTTCCAGTAAGAGTTTGGTTAAAAGGTCAGTTAGTGTCATCAAGAAATTTTATTTTTTGTCTGGGAGACAAGAAACAGATTTTTAGTTTCCAAGATTTATTTTTTTATTTTAAATGAATAGTGATTTTTTTTAAAAAAAGCATTAGAAATGATATAAGATTTCAATAAACAAAGTAATAGAAATCCAATAATGGTTGGTCTTACATAATGTTATCTTCAAATTAGTTGTTCAGATTACCAGATAAAAACATGTAAGATTAATGTAAAGAAAAAACAAAACAACAACAAAGAAGTTAGAACAAATTCAAAAGAGAAAAAACTGAATTAAAAAAGATTTAAGTATTTTCTGCTCCTTTCAAAAGGCCAGTAGAAATTGACAATACAATTATCCAAACTACTCTGTCCATATACTCAAATATATCTGTTTCCTTTCTTTTATTTGTCCTTTTCTTCATCTTTGGTTTTCCTTCCCACTGAACAATTTCTTTCCCTTTCACAGTGTCTGTTGTACAGTGGAATAAGCGCTTCCCTGGCAAGCACAAGGGCCTGAGTTCAATCCCTGGTTCCGCAAAAACATGCTGAGGAAATTTTCTGCTACTATTTCTTTTTTATGTTTTTCATGTTATCTCCAGCTCTTTCATTGATTCCTACTAGTCTTATATTATTTTTCTTTGCATCATCTTGCAGATGTTATATTTTTATTTTCTGGTTTCTTATAATTTTTAAGGAATATTTCTTTTTGTGTTCACTAACTGAAATGCTATCTTTAAGGTCTTAAATTTTATCTTCTGTTTCATTCAAATGGTCTTGCTAGTTTTCCATGAATTCTTGTCATCCTGGATATCTGTTTGTATCTGTGCCATGCATTCTAGTTTTTTCTGTGTCATTCATTCAATATTTCCATCATTTTCCTATTCTCTTCAATCTTTTTAGTCTGTGTTTTCCTTAGATGTATTCTTTCATGATTTCTATCTTTTTTTTTTTTTTTTCTTTCCTGAGATTATTTCTTATCTGACTTCCTCCATAGACTGATGGAGTTGTTCTTTTATCTCAGTTGCTATCTTAGAAATTTCAGGTATGCAACTTCCAAGTTCTTCTATGACCTTGTCTTCTGGACTTATTTTACGTGGGACAGAGGTCTGAGATTGCCTTTTGTTCCTTCATTTTGTCATTCTTTATCACAGTGATCTGAGGTGAGGATCAGCAATGTTGTCAGGAGGGTGGGAAGGTAGGATAGGCTCACCAAAGCTCCTGCTGTGTGAGGTTCAATGTGGGTGCTAACTCATTCAAGAGAGGGGGGCATGCCCCAGTTCAAGGAGTATCCAATTATTATGAGTGCAGTTTGAAGCTGTGCAAGGCTCTCTTGAAGGTGTGTTGGTACAAGGTCGTGCTCAGCAAGACTCCTGCAGGTTGCTGTGGTAGTCACAACTCCCCGGTGGTCTTCAGAGTAAGGAAGGGTGGCAAGCCTCATCAAACTCCAGCACGAAAGCTGGGTGCAGGGTTAGGGTCGCCAAGTGTCCCACAGTTTTTAGGGTGGAGAGGGTGACCAGAATCAGCAAATGCTTGCGGGAAGTCTAGAAGGCTGGGATCTAGCCTACTAGGTGTCTCAAGCAATCTTCAGAGTGAGCAGGCGCAGCCAGACTCAGCAAATCTGGTGGGAAGGCCTTTTGGGGCTGGAATAGGGCTCCTGGGTCTCCCTGACAGTCTTCAGGGTGAGAAGGGGCACCTCAATCAGAAAACTCCTGCAGGAAGTCTGGAGGGGCTGGGTCTAGCCTATCAGGTCTCTCCTGCAGTCCTCAGGGAGAGCGGGGGTGGCCAGATGGAGCAAGTTCTGGATGAAGACTTGTCTTGGTGAATGCCCTGCCTCAGAATGGAACTAACACTAACGTGGCAAGGCTGAAAAATGTATAGCCACTAGAACTTTTTATAATGCCTCATTTAAATGCATTTTTAAATTGCTCTTATCCTTGAACCAATTACTTGCTTGTTTCTTTTTTGTTAAAGCACTAGGCAGTGTTTTCTATTGCTTATAAGTTCCAGTCTTAGTGTATTAATTTACACTAACCTTTGCAGTATTGTCATTCAGTGTGAACAAACAACCTGAGTCATGTGCACAGGTGAAAAACCTATAGATGCTTCTTTCTAGATTGCTTTTTAGGACTGAGGGCTCTACAGTTTCTTTCTGAACAACCTCAGGTTCACCTCCTCTAGGCCATTTCCTGAGGTCTAACCTTCACAGGACTGATAGCTTCTCTGGCATGTGTTACCTCAGATTATGAGATGATAAGTCTGTGGAGGGACAGTCACTGAAAGGACGCAGAAGTCAGGTAGGACACAGATGCTGGACTGTCCATACACATGTGAGTCCCCTCACAGTACTAGTGCAGTATGTACCAAGTGCTTTGGAAAATGCAGAAGTTCGTCAAGGTCCCCGTATGTGTTACCCTAAGTTTATCCTGCCATATACTTTTCTTCGATCAGCCCAGAGAAGTGTTTATCTGATTTTCAGCAGCTGTGAATATCTGATGGAGTAAGACACAGAGGTATCTAGGTTGTGCCAATATTTGTGTATTATTTTCCCCCTTTATTATTTTCTAGTTACTTATAACTGCTAGAAAGACCTTCCCCACTTAGTACCAAGCCCTAGTTAACAGGCAGAAGTAGATCTCCAAACATTCTTTACCATCTGTATCCCTGTTTTCTGCAGATAGCATAATTTTATTAGCCCAAAGAGAGGTCAACTTGTCTGATTTTTTTTTCTTAACACACCTAATATATACCATACATTGCTTTTATCTTCCATTTCAGAGAACAGAATAGTTTAAAATCATTTTTAAGTATAGGTCATGACTCAAGTTTGATTTTCGATTCTGACATTTATTGTGTGACTTTGGAAAGGTAACTAAAAATTCTATTTTAAAATTATATTTATTTTTAACTTATAAATATGAAAGTGGTACATATTAATGGATGTTATATATATTAAAATCAAATTAATATCTGTCTCCTTAAACAATTATCACTTCCCTATCATAAAAACATTCAAAACCCTGTTTTGTAGTCTTTGCAGATATAAGTTGCATACTCATTATCTTTGTAGTCACCCTCCTGGGCACCCACTCTCCAGGATGTCTTTCTTCCATCTAACAGCAGCTTAGTACCCACTGACCAACCTTTCCCAGCCCAACTCTGGCCCTTACTTTTCCTACTTCCGGTAACTACCAGTCTACTCTCAGATTCTGTTACCAATAACTTTAGATTTACTTTGGTATTGAGTTTATAGAGTACCTATATTTTTGTGCTTGGCTTATTTCTTTAGCACAATCGTCTCCAGTTCCATCCACACTGTTTTGAGTGACACGATTTCTTCTTTTATTAATACTGAATAACAATCTTTGGTGGGCCAGCGAGATAGCTCAGTGGACTTAAGTGTCTGCTTAGGTAAGCTTAGGCAAGTGCAGGGACTGTGGTTTGATCCCTGGCATACATGCTATGCCAGACCCACCTCCCAGGATGGGCTGAGCCAGCCAGAGTGTGGGTGTAGTGGCATCTGCCTATAATGCCAGTGCTAGAGAGGCTGAAAGCAGGAGGATCACCATGAGTCCAAGTTGTATACTGAGAATCTGCAACAGCCAAATACATTAAAACATATCTGTGGTATGTATGTGCCAAATTTTCTTTATCTACACAATGGTTGATGGACCCTTAGATTGTTTCTATTTAATGGCCATTGTGACTATGGCTATAACAAATATAGGGATTCTAATATCTCTTCAACATACTGGTTTCATTTTCTTTGGGATTAAAATATATAGCAAATACATAAATTTTAATATGTATTGCAATAAAAGACACATTTCCCTTAACATCCTTCAAAATACTATGCCTTGCTTCAGACATGCTTATTCTGTTGTTCATCCCACATTCATTCTGAAGCAGTTCTGGAAATTTTATTTTGAATGTCTTTATAAGTTGTGATTAAAAACTGCCATGAATGTCAATTTTCATATATCAGGCCTTGGAAAAGCAAGCTAGAAAAATGTTACAATTTGTCCTGATATGCCTTATTCACCAGACCTGGCACTGTGTCTGACTCTTCCACAAAGTCAAAATGATTATAAAAAGTGAAAGTTTTGGATCAGTTCAGGACATCAGACATTGGTAACATCATAATTAAAGACATTCATGAAAAAGGACTTAAGGCATTGTTTCAGAAAATGTAAAGAACGTTGGGATGATCCAGCCAAATAGCTCGGTGGATTAAAGATCCTACAAATAGGCTGAGGACCAGAGTTCGATCCCAGGACCTCCCATGCCAGCCCCACCCCCCGGGCATGCTGGGATGGGCAATTGAGCTGGGCGTGGTGATGGGTGCCTGTAATCCCAGCTCTTGGGAGGTTGTAAAACAGGAGGATCACTATGGGTCTGATCTAGTAGTAAGACCCTGAACACCCTGTAGACCCTTCCCTAATATACAAAAAAAAAAAAAAAAAGAAAGAGAATGTTGGGATGTATTTGAAAAATGGATTACTATTTGAAGGGGATGAATGAAAATGTATTTTTAATGCAATAAGCTTTAAAATATAAATTCCCTGTAGCTTTCCTTTTTAAATTTTTATTTTAGTTAGTACACATGTATAGCACATATGATTTCATTCATCATGGGGAACTGATATATGTACACAACGCATCTTAATTACTTTTTATCTTCCTCCCCATCCTTCCTCTTTTCTCCCTCCCCCCCCAGGTCCATTTTTGTTTTTCAAAAGATCTAACTCCTTGTTCTCTTCAATCCATCTTTTATTTTTCTCTTTAATTTATTAGTACATTGGGTTTCCCTTACAGAGGAAATGATATAATATTTAAGCTTGTGTGTCTGATTGATTTCACTTAATAGTACCACTTTACGTTACATCCATTTTCCTACGATTTACTGTTTATGCTTCTTTAGAGCACTGTGCTACTCTGTTGTGTACAGATACATGTCTGTCCATCATTTGCTGATGGACGTGCAGTCTGCCCCTAAGAATGGCTACTAACTGTGCTGCTAGAACCACAGGCGTGCATGCACCATGGAAAATGATGCTCATAGCTTCCAGGAAGGTGCTTAGGAAGGGAACAGCTGAGTTAAGTGGAATTGTGAGCTTTCATTTTGTGATGAATCTCCGTGCTGATTTCCACAGTGGCTGTGCTGGTGCACATCCCAAACAACAACGTAGATGTGTTCTTTTCCTTCCCAGCCTCAACATCATTTGTTGTTATTTGATTTCTTGAATATTACCATTTTATCTGGAATAAGATCAAATCTTTTATTTTGGGTTATCTAATTTTTTCAGTTATTTATATATTCTTGATATTGGTTCTCTGAAGAATACCAGGCAAAATCATTTTTCCATTATATATGTTGTTTTCCCTGTTAGTTTATCATGAGCAGATGCTTTTAAATTTGATACGATCCTGTTCATTGTGTCCTGCTGTCATTTCTTGTGCAAGCAGTTCAGTAAGTCTTTGGCAATATTTATGTGTTAAAATGTTTCACCTATTTCATCTTCCAGCAGGTTAAATATTTCTGTTGTGATATTTAGATCTTTGATCTGTTTTGATTTTAATTCAGTATATGGCAAGCCCTATGGTCTATGGTCTATAGACAGCCTACAGTCTAGGCTCAGGCTTCTGCCCATTTCCCAGCATTTGCTGCAGAGCCTGTCCTGCTCCAGTATATGTTTTTATCCCCTTAAAGATCAGAGAGCTTAGAGCGCCTGGAGTTCTGTTTGCATTCTCTATTATGTTCCACTAACACACATTATTGTTTTGTACCAGTATAATCTTTTTCAATTATGATAGCCTTGCAATACAACTTAAAATGTGGTATTTTAAATGGCATTAAAATGTGGGATTGTGATTTCTCCTGCATTGCTCTCTATGCCCAGTGCTGCTTTTGCTGTTCTGGGTCTCTTGTGAATTCATTCATATGAAATTTAGGATTATTTTCTCCACTTACCCAAAGAATACTGCTGCCAATTTTGATTTGAATTGCATTAAATCTGTATATCATCTTCAAAATATGGCCATTTCTACAAAGCTCTTTGTATCAAGGAACTGGGGTGTCTTTCCATTTTCTGAGATTCTCTAAGATCTATTTTCCAAGTTCTGTAGTGAAATTCTGTATCATTTCTAATTTTTAAAAATTATTTTGTATTCTCTTTAAAAGACAAAAGTAAGTTTTATCACAAAAACAAATATCTTTGTTTTCAGTAAATTGTATGTATCTAGCAATCTGTTTCTTTTGTATTCTTTGATGTACTGTAGTACAGGCTTTTAAAGCACTTAGTAATCTTTTGGATTTTGACAGTATCTGCTGTGTTGGAAAACAAAGAGAGCAAAACAAAGCAAATAAATAAATAATCAAACCTAAACACAGACACATATGTAGTGTAGTGTGTAGTTCGCATTGTAGAATATTTCACTTTCTAGGATATGTAAATTCTTAACTGTTTTCTCAAGGCAATTGTAAATTATATTGTTTTACTAATTTAAATGTGGGTGAGTTTATTATTGATATACAGTAATGTTATTGATATTTGTATCCTACTATGCTACTGAATTTAGTTTATAACATTTGGACTATTTTGGTGATTTTTGGATCTTCTATGCAAAAGATGATGTCATCTATAATGATAAGTTGGCTTCTTCAGGTCCTACACATGTCACTTTTATTTTTTTTCTCATACCTAATTGTTCGCTCTGACTAGTATTTTGAGGGCTATACTGAGCAGACATGGTGATAGAGATCATTTTTGTCTTCCTCGTGGTTTTAGAAGGAAAGTTTTCACTTTTTCTCCACTTAATATATTATTAATAGTAGGTTGCTCATAAATAGCTTGTAATAGATTGAGTTAATTTTTTATATCTATTTTCTTCTCTCAGGACTATATTCCATAGGTTACAGGACTATAATCTATAGGCTCTGATATACTCTATTGACACTATTGCACGATTCTAGGAACATCTAATTTCCTTTATTTCATTCATGACCCATCCTTGATGATTCAAGAGAATATACATAAGTCCATGTGATCGCATAATTTCTGTCATTTCTTCAGCTATGGCCTTCTGGTTTCATTTTCCTATGATCTCACAATATGCAGTGGGATGATTTTTATTATTTTGCATTTATTTAAACATGTGTCTCTATAATTTTCAGTCAACAGCTGTATAACTAGTTGTGGGGTTACTAAATCACATATAATTTAATTTTATTTTTTAAATCTATATCATGTTACATGATGGCTGTCCTGCATTATGTTCCCACCAACTATATACAAGTATTTCATTTATGCCACATCTTATCCATTGTTTTTTGTTATTTCTTGTCTTTTTGATAGTATTCTTGAGGTGATAGGTCATTATAATTTTGTCTTGCTTTTCTTAGATGATTAGTGATGTGAAATATTTTTCACTTTGGGCCCTCCATAGCTTTTTTTGTACTGGGAGTCAAACTCAGGGCCTTGCACTTGCCAGGGAGGAACTTGTGCCACTAAGCTATATCCCTAGCCCTTTATAACTTTTTTGAAAAAAAATTAATTGGATAGTTCCCACATTTTAAATCTTTTTTTTCTGTTGAGATTTTATTTCCTTATATAATCTGTTTATTAATTCCTTGCCAAATTTGCAGTTTGCAAAATATTTTCTTTTAACATGTAGGCTGTCTTTTCACTCTGATGATTATTTCCATTGGTTTGCAGAAACTTTTCAGTTTTACATCATTTAATTGGTCACTGCTTGCTTTTTGTCTTCTGATTTCTTCTTCTTCTATTTTTCTGGTATTTTGTGCAGGGTTTCACTACTCAGCTCAGACTTGTAGTGACCTTCCTGTTTTCAACTTCCCCAGCGCTGGGATTCCAGGTGCTTGCCTCCACATCTGGACTACATCCTCTGATTTTTGAGTCTTTCAAGGGTTGTTTATTTTGTAAAGTCCCTCACCTTCAGTACATGTCAAAGTTAATAACCGTCCCTTGAGACTATTATTAAATTTGAAGAGAGATATATTAGAGGTTGACAAAATGCTTAAAATATTTGAAATGCCTAGTAGCTGTTTATGAAGGTGTCATCTTTTAGGCACAACACAAGAAATTCAAAAGAAACTCATTCTTACCCTAAATTAGCAACACCAATTAGAATCACTGCTAGACCTGTAGAAATAAATTGTTTCACAGCTCTCAATTGCCAATAAATTTGAGTGCCTTCTTCAGATTTTTAAATATCTCTTCCTAAACTTGGGAAGAGCTGGATCAACAGCACCATCTGCATAGGACTCCTAGTCCCAGATCTGGTGTGATGGGTCTTGTGGGTGGATCCACACTATCTTTTCTAAGTCCCTCTCCTGTGGCTCAGGCTTGTCAGAGTCTGTAGCACAATTTAGTGAAGTACTCCAAAACTGGGCTAATATATGAGCTTCTCCCCTTTTGAAATACTTTATGAGATTTCCAAAACTGCCCAGTAAGCTATGAATCTTTTTTGCAGTCCTGTGGCCAGGTTCTCCAGCGGGCTGGTGCAGTGCTCTTGCCTTGTGCCCCTGTGAGGCTAGTGTTCCAGAACTATGCTAACATGCTCATTTAGGGTGACTTCCATTTATGTTAGAAGCAGGATCTGTTTAGACTTGATAATTGATAGCCTACTTATTTTTTATTTTTAACTTAAAAAAAACAAAACTTGTACATGACAATGGAATCTATTTTTGGTCTTTAGGTTTGGACAGTGGTTCCTTACTCATCTGTTTCTGCTGAGTGCTGGCCTGGTCTCCACATGTCCAGGGAACCAGTCAGATGCCTTTTCTACCTGTGTGCACCCAGGATAACTGCCTGTTCTTCCACAGGGTCTGTGTTCCACAGCTCACACAGAACTCTGGAGGTAGCCAGTTGCCCCTTCTCCTCCAGAAACATCTGATACTTCCCCCTGAAGTACCAATGGACTCCTCTGTCCCCTCTTGTTTCTTATTCACATATCAACATTGTGTTACTCAGGGTTACTCTGAAACAGTATTTTGTGAAAAATGAAGATTCCTTGTGTAAAGGATCTGCAATTTTTATTTCACTCAAAGTCCCTCACTTCAGCTCTTGTGGTATGTAAAGGCAGGGATTCACTCAATCTGAAAAAATATAACACTTCAGAAATGCATAAATTACTGTCCAAAGGGCTAAAAAGAACACACAATTGGAAGACATATTGTTCAATATTCGTATTATAAACTTATGGATGATTAATTGAATGTAATTAAATTCTACTTCTTTAAAATGTATTGGGTGCACGGCCTCATTTAGCAGCTCAGACTTGTAGTGCTTCTCCTGTCTTCAGCCTCCTAAGTACTGGGATTACAGGCATGCACTCCCACACGTGGTATCAGTGGCTTGCTCAGCATGCCTGGGGTCTAGTCCAGCAAGGCATGTGGTTCTGGGGGTCAAATCCCGGTCCCTGCACTTGCCTAAGCAGGTGCTTAGTCAGCTGAGCTATCTAGCCAAATGAATGTAATTAGAAAATATATTATGATTCACACTTATGATCTGATATAGCTTAAAATTATTGGTCATTATTACTGAAGCATAACAATCAATAGATGCCAACACTCTCAGATGGCACAACGACTGATGTGGCACTATCTGTAAAGATGCAACTAGCATTTTAAAAGTGGTACTGAGGACCAGGAACAGGGATGCTATTGAGGAAGTGAGACATGTCAAGGCAGGAAGGCTCAGAAGAGCATGGTGTTATGAATAACAAACAGCAGCATTGCTATCTTTTCATCACATTAGGAAACATGATATCAGCCATATGTTGCACATTTCATATTAACAACTGAATCTGACAAGTCTCTGGACCTGATCAGGGAAAGATGGTGCTGGGTGATATCAAGAGCTATCAATACACTAACTGGACATCAACTAAAATTGTAAGTAGCTATTCTCTGCTCTCAATTCTACTACTTCATGGATAAACTGCACAGTCAAAATGTCCTTGAATTTTATGACATAATTTAATTGGGGTCACACAGAAATATTTCTAGCAGCTCCCACAGATGCTGGCAGCAGCTCTGCACTCACTCTCCAAAGTCCATAGGTTGTATACATACCATGACTAGGAACTCCTTTCCACAAATTTTGAATAGGCTACTAACATTTGGGGCAACAGACTCTGACTCTGTCTTTTAATGCCTTCTCTGTTAATCTCATTCTTTAAGCATTTCCTCTGAATCTTAATATTATTTCCACTTAAATCCATTTTCCCTTAATTTTTAAATATCCTAAAAGAACATAAGCTGATTTTCCTCTGTTTCCCAACAGAATTATCTTAAAAGCCCAACAGTTCAATTGCCACCATGTTTCTAAAAAGCAGCTGAATGTGTTCACTTTTTTTTTTATTAATGCAGTTTATTTATTAAATAAGCTGATTATGTCTCTTTTTTTTCCCAAACTCTCACCTTTACATAGAGGACAATATTGCCC
This sequence comes from Ctenomys sociabilis, assembly GCA_004027165.1. NCBI lineage: Eukaryota > Metazoa > Chordata > Mammalia > Rodentia > Ctenomyidae > Ctenomys > Ctenomys sociabilis. Next base: position 50,971 of record PVKA01003025.1, read on the forward strand.
ACAAATAAAAAATGTAATATTTATCCAAAATCTCTAAGATTCCATTAAAAATTTGGGGCCCTTAGTACAGTACCCAGGGTTTTTAACAATCTCACCCAAATGTTCACTTGTTGTTTAACTTCTAGATGCCACTATCTTAATGGTCATCTTATGAATATAAAATCAAGCTTCAACACTCTGCATGTGTTGATTCTTTTTCCCTGGAACATCTTTCTTTTCACTGAATTTGTGATAAGCTTAACTTACCCTAAAGATGCTGCAGAATAAAATATTTACTTTGGAAAAGTTTTGTGAGGTATTTCTGGTCTAAATTAGAGGATCTCTCCATGAATATTTAGCATCTATCACACTACATATGGAATTACCTGTTGTATTTTTGTTGTGATAGACTTTGAACTTCTTGAAGCCTGAAACCCTATTTATTAATATTTATTTCCAAAGAAGAGAGAGGAATGGCTGCTTCTTAAATCTATATACATGCATAAATGAAACCATCATGATTCTCATACAAAACTTTCTTATCCATCTGACAGAAATGTTTTCCAGTCAAACTGAAAAATAACTATAAATATATGAGGGATGAAATTAATTATTTGTATAAGTACTAAAGAAACACTTAGTAGTGTACATTTAAGAAAATATACAAAGGAAAGAATGTTGAAAAAGATAGGATGACTAAATGTATTTTGTGAAATATATTTGGAATATATTTTACAAAATTATTCAAACAAATTATTTTTTTTTATTCTGGCTACTCATAAAGGTTAAGCCTCCTTCCATGAACCTGGACTGGGTCCTTCTCATAAAAGGCAGAGAGACCCCTGGGAGAACTGGTAGTGCAATATCCATCAGCAGAAGAAAAACTCAAATTCTCAACAAAAGTACAATTGAAATTCTAGAGTGAAAAAGTATGAAAAGCTTATCATAATACAATCAAGAACATAAAAGTTCAGTGTTCACAAGAAAACCAATACTTAGAGGATACAATAATTTAGAAAGCAGAAATACATTGTGTTAATTACTCTTTTCTCATTGCTGAGACAAAATACCCAATGCCCAAAATTTAGGAAGGAAAGGTTTATTTATCTCACTATTCATGGAGGCTTCGGTCCGCACTCAGCTGCCTCCAAGGGGCAACAGGTCAAGGCAGCAGAAGACAATGAAAGCAAGAAGAGCAAGCGAGGAGGAAGACTCCTTCCCTGCCCTATGCTGTAATCAGGCTTTCACCCCCTGGGCAGTGGGCTCCTTCACACACACCATCTCCATGCCTTCTTCTAAATAGTCTTAGGATGGTTAAAAAGAGAGTCCCCTGGCCCCCAGGTGAATCCTGTAGTTAAACTTCCAAGTTCTTAAGTTAACATAAAGTACCAACTGCTTGTCACCTTGGCAAACAGCTACATTTCTTTAAAAGGTATCCAGATAGAAAGACATGCTTATTTATATCATTTTACATCTTAAATATTAGACCACAGGTTTAACAATCCTTAAGAACCAGTATTAAGGCCATCAACATTATATTACATTAGAAACATAACATTTTCCCCTGGCCTTCAGAAGACTCATGCACATCCCTTTATTAAAAAAAAGGTATTTAGTTCATCTGCAAGAGCTGCTAAAGTCCTAACAGTTTCAGCCCTGCTGAGAAGTGCAAGTACCAAGTCTCCTGAGAGACATAAGGCAGATTCTTCAGTTGCAAGCAGCTGTGCAAATGCAAACAAAGTTAAACTTTTCAACACTCAATGGCATAAGATAAACATTTTTATTTCAAAATTACAAACAGGGAATACAAAGGAGTGGGACCAAAGCAAGTCCAAACTCCTGCAGGGCAAACATTAAGTCCTGTGGTTTGATGTCTAGCATCTAAGGCAATCTGAGGTAAACTGTGAGCTCTCAAGGGCTTGTCTGATTCCCCCCTCCCATTGTACTTCTGGTGGTTTTAGCACCCACAGCCTGCTTTGTTCCCTCCTTACAACTTTACTTAGAGAATCCATGTCCTTGAATTCCACAAACTTCTGTGGTTTCCACTGCACCTTTGGCTTTTCACACACAGCTCTGCACAGTGCCTTCTCAGGAGCTCACTGCCTGCTCTCTCTGCCTTTCTGAAATTCAGTGGAAGCCTTTTAATCCCATAACTGTTACATTATGCATGGACCTAAAACCATCCCCATGTGTATGACGGCAAGATCTGCTGCCAGCTAGAGTAGTAGCTAGGCTTTCCTCTCTTTGTTGTAGTGATTGAGTGTCTGGATCACTTGGGCTCAGTCTAATTCAAAGGAACAAATTTTTTTGCTTCCATTCTGCAACACGATGCAGCATCTACGTGATCCATGGCTTTCTTCTGAAAGCGCATCTTTCACTTTTGCAGTTTTGAGGCTACAGCTGATGGAGACTTGCTGCTGTTTTTCATGCCCTTAGGCAATCTTTGCATTCTCTCTTTTTCTTCTCAGCAATGAAGATTTCCTCTGCTTTATCTTTGTCTACAGATTTATTGGTACATTCTTTCTGGCCAAACTTATAACATTTTGATAATATCCTGCTGGGCTCTTTGCTCTCGAGAGGGCTTAAAGCCCCCAACAGTAACCATGCTGCAGCCTCAACATTTGTCTGCCTTGAAATTTCTTCGGCCACACTGCTCAGTCTGCTGCCCTTAATCTCAGTCTTAGGCACTGGACATGAGCAAAATGCAGACAAACTTTTGCCAAGACATAACACACACCATCTGGAGTCCAACAACCAATTCATTTCTTTCTAGCTTAAACCTCCAGAGCCTGATATTTATGAGCAGGATTTTTATCAGCTTTCAGTCTTCTGGGTTCTGACAAGAATATCCCATAATAGTCTAAGTCATTTTAGATCTACTCTTTTAGGGGTAATCTCTGAGCCTTTCTGAACTCTTTCTACAAACCAATCCCAAAGACTCTTTTACACACCAGATCAGGCACAACCATAGCATTGGCCCCACTCCTGGTACCAAATTTTGTGATAGTTACTTTTCTCTCATTGCTGAAACAAAATATTAGATGCCCAAAATTAAGGAAGGAAAGGTTTGTTTAGCTTTCAGTTTGTGGAGATTTCAGTCTAGCTGGCTCCAAGGCATGGAGGGATAGCACAGGAACAACACAACAATGAGACAGAGGTATTTTCTCACCTTGGAAATGATAATAAGGTTATGTCAGCTAAATGAGAATTTTCTAGGATAGTGGTAACAAAGGCACCATGAGAAATAGTGCTTTGTAACCAAGGTTCCTTGGGAACAATGAAATATATGAAAAGGACTCTTTTACTAATAGGAGGAGAAGGAAAAGAAGGCATGCTTGCAACTTTGGCTTATCAAGAGCTAAGTGTGGGATTCTAAGAGATTGCTGGCCCATCCTGATAACCAGTGACTGAGCCAAGAATGAATGAAAGCTTCAAGTTGCCTGGGAACAGTGGCCCAAGCAGCTGTTTTAAGACTTGGTTCTGAACTGAAAACCTTCTATTGGAGTCTCTATAAATGTATTAGCTGGTAACAATTATGCAGAAGGGTGATGTAAATCTAAAAATAAAACCTATATATCCAAATAAATTCTTGCACAAAATGAAGCTACAGAATAACCATTATGAAATGTAGCAGGAAATCAAATGATAAGAAAGAAAGTCAAAAGCCATAGTATTCATCCATATGATAAGAATTAAAAACTAGACAGAAATAACATGTGCTAGCAAACATAAAGCGAAATTAGAATACTTCCGCATGGCTGGAAGGAATATCTGGTTTATCTACTACAGAAAGTGGAATATAATTCCTTAATACAAGAGAAAAGAAAGAGGGAAAGAAAGACAAGAAAGAAGAAATGAAGCAAGCAATAAAGAGCTACATATAGCAATCACGTAAGCTAGGAATTACAGATCTGAATGTAATTCAAAGTCATTGAGAAAAGGCATTCAAACAGATATTTGTAAACCTGCATTTGTTGAAGCATTCTTCGTAATAGCCTAAATTGTGAAACATTCTAGGTGTCCACTGATAAATAAACATAATGTGACATATTTTTGTATAATATTATAATATTCTACACAGTTTATATTACTCATTACTGAAACAAAGGGAATTCTGGCACAGGCTATGGCCTCTGTGAACCTTGAAGACTTTATGCTGAGCTGGTCCACTTTTATGAATCACTGCATCTCTCAGGTGCACAGAAATGAGAGCAGGATTATGGTTGCAAGAGCTGAAAGGAGAGAAGAATAGGGAATTTGGGTTTAATACAGCAGATTCAGATTAAGGAGAAAATTATTTGGAATTGGATGGCAATGATGGTTGTACAACAACATAAATGTACTTAGTGCCACTGTCCTGAACATTTAGCACTTATTAGCATAGTAAATAGGATTTACACATATTTTATAGTAATAATTTTCAAAGATGACATATGCTGTTAAGTATAGTATTCCAGATAAACTGATATGGAAGTATCTCATGAAATCTAAGGGATGTATAAGAATGCTGTCCCAAATATCATATAGAAATGTGCCTGGACACTGAAGAATTTTAGTGAGACCCAAGGTCTTACTAGATTCCTGTCCTGTGTGTATATCATTTTGTGGTCACAAAAAAGCCATCACATTTTAAAAGTCATTTTTACATTAAAGGCAAGAGGAAGGCAGGAAGAGATTACATGCTTTCTTGATGAGATTTTCTAATTTAATCAGGAAGAGAAGGTATTCTGAAGTGATATCCTCATACTCTTCTTTCTCCATTACCAGTAGAAGTGCCCAATTTTAGACTAATCATCACACACAGAAATGATATTACATCAGCTGGCCTATATCAATCATATTTAGTCATATGGAGATGGAGAGACACTTACCTTTATCCCCACATTTCCCCCTACTTGCTGGACAATAAAAATTATGTTCACACTTAAATATAAAGGAGAATGAGCTGGGTGTAGTGGTGCATGCTGTGGGCTTACTGCTCTCAGGGTGATTTAGGAGGATCACTGCAACTTAGAGGCCAGCAAGGGCTACACAGTAATTTCAAGTTCAGCCTGACTACACATGGAAACCAAGACTCCCGGGTGAAGACACAGAAACAACCCCAGACACATTCAGTTATGGTATCTTTGAACAAGGGACAAAATTCCTTCTCTGGAGGAATGATGACCTCTCTAACAACTGGTGCTAGGAAAACTTTCTATCCATATACTGAAGTCTGAATTTAGACCCATATCATTCACCATACAATAAACTAAAGTCAAAAACCTCAAAGATTAAACATTAGAATAGAAACACTTAATCTACTAGGAGACAAAATGGATAAAACTCTTGAAGATACAGATGTAGGCAAAAACTTTTTGAACAAAACTCCAATTACACAAGAAACAATTCTTAGAATGTATAATTGGGATCACATCAAATTAAAGAGCTTTTACACAGAAAAGGAAACCAAGGAAATGAAACCGCTAGCAGAGTAGAGAGCCAATCTACAGAATGGAAAAAAAAAATTGTCAATTATTCCACAGATACAAGACTAGTATCTTTAATATATAAAGAATTCAGAAAAATTATATCTCCCTCAAATTTAATTATTAAGTAAAAATGGACATCTGAGGGCCTGAGAGACAGCTCAGCAGACTAAAGCAGCTGTTCAGGCAAGCACAGGGACCATGGTTCAATCCCTAGCACCACATGCCATGCCAGCCCTGCCACCAGGGCAGGCTGAGCCCACTAGAATCTGGCATATGGTGGAGGACTATAATCCCAGTGCTGGAGAGGCTGAAAGCAAGAGGATTACCACAAGTCTAGGCTGCATAGTAAGACCCTGTAACAAACAAATACATTTCTTTTTAAAAAAATGGACATCTGAAATGAGTAGAGACTTCTTAAATGAAGAAATACAAATGGCCAATAAATTCATGGAAATATCACTGGGCATGGGAGTGCTCACCTGTAATTCCAGCATTTGGAAGGATAAGGCCAGAGGATCACTGCAAGTCTGAGGACAGCCTGGGCTCCATAGTAAGCTGAAGACCAGCCTGAACTACATAGCAAGAGCTTAGCTCAATACAGAGAGTTCAACATTACTGGTAATTTAAGAAATGAAGATTAAAACAACACTGACATAGTCACTATGGAAATCAGTTGGTAGATTCCTCAGAAAACTAAAGCTAGAAACTCCCTCTGACCCAGATATTCCCCTTCTAGGTATCTTCTGAAAAGGGGTAAAGGCATCACAGGACAATAACCCAGATAAACAAGCTTCAGGACTACATAGTTCTCTTCTTCTCAATATATAACAAAATAAAAGACAGATAGTAGAAAAAAAGGCATTTTAATTCAGTGCAAGCAACAAATTTTATTTGTTTATTTATTTATTTATTTTAATTTTTGTTTTATTGAAGTACAAATATCAATGAGACAGTTTTAAGATACGTTGACAAGATGGATTTCATAAATTAATACATTGCAAACTGTTTTCATAATGTTTTGGTATCATAGAAGGTGCATACATGATATTATAGTTACAGACATTATTATAACGTAAGCAATGAATTTTAAAATGTACCTTGCCTTAGTGTATTTATCTCATATGTTTTATATGTTTTTTGGCTTGATAGTCCGGTTTTCAATCTGCATATACAACAATTAAATTTAAATGATCATATAAATAATTTAATCTGATGCTAGAAAAATAAACGTGGGTGGAAGGAAGAAGAAAAGAACTGAAATGCACTGAGCACATGTGCCAGTTTCTTACAATGAATGTAATCATTATGTACTGCAAAGATTTACTAGGAAAAGCAATAGCATATATACACAAACGAAAAAAAAAAAAAAACAACAAAGAGAAAAGAAGAAAAGACTTTGGGGCACATAATATAGAAAATCTGGCCCATTTAACACACACACAAAAAAGGGCTGGCCAAATAGCTAGCTCAGTGTATTAAAGCACCTGCAAGCAGGTGCAGGGGCCGGGGGTTTGGTCCCCAGGCCTGCCAAGTTGGACCCACCCCTGGGGTGTGCTGAGATGACCATTGAGACTGGGCGTGGTCTCTGGCATGAGCCTGTAGTCCCAGCTCTTGGGAGGCTGTAAACAGGAGGATCACTAGGAGTCCAGTCTAGCAGTGAGACCCTAAACATCCTGTAGACCCCTAAAAAATAAAACAAAGCAAAAAAAAAAAAAAAACCAAAACAAGGGCACCATATCAGTTAGAGTTTTATTAGAGAAACAGGTACAACGTGAGTTATACAAATATATAAGAAACTGCAAGACTGGCTGATGGTCAGCTGCAGAGTCAGATAGGAAAGAGATTGGAGACTGAAGGGTTCTGTCCAAGGCTGGGCGCTCACTGCAGTGCCCTGTGCCAGTCCATACCAGGAGGCTGACAGGTCCACGATGGAAGGCTGTGGAGTCTACATTAGAAGGCTGGAGAATCCAAGGCGGAGGCTGAGGGATCTGCGTCGGCAGCCAGGAGACAGTGTCCAGCTTACTGGGAAGGCCAGAGTTCCTCCAAGGAAATGGAACACTTCATCAGTCCTCAGTTCTCCATACCTTTTAAATGATGAGTCACTCTTGGGTGGGGCCTCTATGCCCTAGGGCAGGGCCTCCACACCCTAGGATGTGGAATTGCTGAAGTGATTTACTTAAGCTTTTAACTTTCTCAAGTTGACACAACATATCTAAAAGCCCAAAGTGGTGTGCTGTTATAAATAACAATGATGAGTAAAGACATGGATAAATTGTTCTGATACATTTAATTTGCTGTTATAAAAATCTATTTTAGGGCTGGCAAGATAGCTCAGCAGACTAGTGCCTGCATAGGCAAGCACAGAGACTGGGGTTCGACCCCTGGTACCACACGCCCCTTGGGGTACACTGAGCCCTGGGTGGAGTCTGGGTGTGATGGCACACACCCCTAATCCCAGATGCTGGGAAGGCTGAAAACAGGAGGATCGCTATGAGTCTGAACCTCATAGTGAGACCTGTACCAAAAATAAAATAAAATAATTTTTTTATAATCTATTTTTTATTTAAATAAAAAATAATATGAATAAATAACTGAATTACTTCAAAGTGATAGAAACGTGCTTCTCAACTAATAATCAGGGTAATCAGGATATGCTGATGTGAGATTTATGTTCAGGAGGAAGCCAAAGTAATGAGTAGAAAATATGCTTGAAGAAAACATGTGATTATTAAATGTTAACGGTTTAAAAGCAAATAAGCAAAAGAACGTGGTGTAGTGTTTACAAAACTTGGTCATTCCAAAGAGGCTTTGATGACTGAAAAAGAAAATTTTCAAAAATTTATTTTTCAAGAAATTTATCAGTAAAAAAGAGATTTTCATTTTGATAATGGAAAAGTCTCGTTATGATTATAAGAGAGAAAAAGTTAAAAGAAAGACTGTACATTGTTTGTTCGCCTTCTAGCCAAGAATGTTGAGGAGTATTAATGGAATCAGAACCTTTCCGTTCTGATTCCATTAATAATCAGAGCTATGCCCCAGTTGCTCTCCCCATAATTACTCTTCCATGGACTCCTTTAACCCCATCTATTCCATGGCCTTCTGGGCTATACATATATCCCTGAATTCTGTACTTATTATTTTCATGTCATTAGACTTCCTCTGAATGAGGCTGAGTACCTAGTTGTCTTTGTAATTATTAGCATGCATTTCTAAAATATCTGTGTGGCTCTATTTTTCAGTTTTGTAGACTAAACTCAGGATCTTCACACTGGGTTCCATCCCCAACTATTTTTTTACATTTTATTTTGAAACAGAATCTTGCTAAGTAATGAACTTTCCCAGACAGGGCTTGAACTTGAGATTCTTCGGCCTCAGCTTCTCCAAGTGCTAAGATTACAGGCATGTATTTTCATGGCTGACCCCATGTGGCATTTTAAAATTGCACCTAATAGTATTCTTTCCTTTCAACAAACCAGTTTTCATGTTGAACACATATGTTTTCTATCCCATAATTTTGTTTTAAAAGCAATATTTCTGTTTCCTTACTTTTTTAAAGTCTCCTTGTCACACATGTAAAAGATGCCTTGAGTTACCTGACAAGTAGTGATATTTCTGGTGACAGTATGTGATAATATGTTTCTCTATCAGAGACATACTTATGTGGCCAGCTTTGCTAGGCCTCTCTGAGCTGTACTCTTACGTAGATTTCCTTGATTGCCCAGCACAGTAATGTGAACTGCCACTCATTGGCACCCTTTGTAAACTCTAATCTTTCAAGTTAACTTAATTTTCACCAGTCTTATTTTTCTGAAATGATTTCTAATTGTCATGTTAATTTGCATTTTCCTGTATTTGAGATACATTCACATCAAAAAATGTTTGCAGTGTATAAAGAAGTAAATTTGGGTGCTGCTGCCCTTGTTTGTCATTTATTATCTTGTAGGAGCTCAGTGGGAAGGAAAATCCAGGCTAGAAAAAAAGAGCAGAAAATAATAGAAAACATCCTTGAACAACTGCCATCAAAAAGTCTTTATTACAGAGGTAGAGAAAAGGGGCTTTGAGTTATGTAAGTGATTCCAAACCATGCTCAAACAGGAAATCATATTTCATGCTTAATAGAGCTTGGAGTGAAAGAAAAACCAGATGCATAGTTTGCTGATATACTATGCTAAAGTCAAGCTCACTTTGTTCATATTCAAACCGCTAATTTTAAATACTTGGACATAAACCTAATTTTGTAGAGTTTAATCAATTTAAGTCAACCTTTTCATAATCAATCAGGTTTGTGCACCAGGAGCCCAGAGCAAAAGAGAAATTGATAAGAATGATGTTGATTTAGAAATAAAACCTCAGGAAGGGCAGGGAAGGAGACTGGAAAAAGGAGTTGGAAATTCCTAATCTTTTCATTGGAAAGAGGAGAATATAAGAAGTTATGGAGAATATAGTTCAAGGATGTGAATCTTTAGAATGATTCAGTAATCTTTAGAATGATCTATAATGAACTATTTAGGAATACTTCTGTCATGCACATCTGTTGCTTTACCTTGCATTTGCCTCATACTTTGCATCTGTTATAATTCAGGGTTTGGAATTAATTCCAGAATGCAGAAAAGAAACAAAAGTTGAGTGTGGAGACATTTGGAAGGTGATATTATCAGGGATTCAGGAAGAAGGCTACTGCCCCAGAAGATATACATTAGAACTGAAGTTGTTTTCTTCATTGGCCTGGAAAACTCTCTTAAGACCTAAAAGAATCTCCCGAAAGTATAGGTAAAAATAGTTCTGTCACTGACCTTTGAAGATATATTCGATGAGATGACAATAGTCAGAGAGGAAAGAGATTGTTTTATACAAAATAAATTAAAATGAGGATGAATAGCAAACTAACTTTCAGAATATAAATGCTTAATTGACCTGAAAAATAATCCTCTTGGAAGAAGATTGATCTGAATCTTTAGGAATGTTTGGACTATAAAAATGCTGCAATAACTTGATGTCTTTCACAATAAAGTGATAATTTACAATCCTTTGGTGGAGTTAAATTTTTCATAAAGAGAAATGAAGCAAGATTAAAATGAATAAGAGTTATTCAGTGACTTGGGCAGCATATCATGAATATGTGTGATAGCTGTGAGGAACGCACGGGGGACTGCTGGAGAAGCGATACTACTGGGCTTACGTTAAGGCAACTGGCATGGAATTTCCTGTACCTGCACACTGGCAGACAGAGGGTGAAAGGTTGTCTGTCTGGCTCAAAGGGGGAAGCAAGCCCCCTGCATCGGGACAGAAAGAAGGCAAAGGACGTTAGGTGGGAAGATTCAAATAAACATCTATGGTCAGACTTTTCTGGCAGTATTTCACCTCAGTGGGCGGAGTCCTTGAAGTCTCCAGATGTCCAGGGACCTGAAGAATTCCTTGTTCCCTCTCCTTTATGTCATCCTGCATTACGAATGGTAGAGTCGAGGCTGAGCTGAGTTCCATGCTGAGAACAGTGTCTCTGCGGGCAGTCAGGTTGGGAGGCTGCCAGAGTGACATCCAATTTGAACCTTATGATAATTTAAAGGGAAACAAAGAAATTGAACTGAATAATCAATCACAAATATAAATGCTTATAACTTTAAAAAAACAAAAATTGACTTTAGGATTCTACATTTTGTCTTAGTGATTTCAAGATTCATTCAGATGAAGAAATGGAATAAGATGGCATCTGAGTAAGACCCACTGGTGATTATTTTCATACAGATGCACCAAATGCACCAGTATTTACTATGCAAACTACCATGATAAAAAAAGTAAGGTAAGAGTCGTGTCTTGTTTTACTACAACGAGGTGAAAGATGTATTTAAAAAAAAATAAAAAGAGCTGCTTATATCACTTCTCACCCAACTTCAAGCCATGAAGAGAGATGCCTCCTGCTTGTAAAAGGAAGGACAAGACCAAGTTGCAGACTTACAACCCAGAACAGGACTGCCACAGAGAAGGCTAGCACTGGAAAAAGCCTCACGGCTCCTACTACTAGGACAGTATCTACAGACTGGCCAGTTGAACTGTTAGGACAGTTGGCTATCTGCTTCTATGACTTTTCCCCCAAATGTGTGTTACCTAGCAGAAGGCGAGACTCTACCTACAGCGAATAGGATTTAAAAAAGTAGCACAAGACATTGGCTTAGAGCTCAATATCAGCTCTGCCAAAGTAAGAACAAGTGCCCTGAGAAACTGAAAGCATTGTTCATGGCTAAGAGCTCACAGTCAGAGCCCCTCGACACACTGCCACACCAGGAAGAAATCTGGCCACACTGAATTATTTCATTTCTCAGAGTGGGCTTCAGAACACTTGACCTCCTTTCAAGACTAAGCAGGTCTCAGTGGTTGTGAGACTCAGGTATGGCTTAGATTGGAATCAACCTAGTACCCAAAAGACTAGCTCTGTCGCCAGTCCTGGATGCAGTATAGATGTGAGCCACACCAGAACTCACAGGCAGGGGTCCTGAATAGCACAGCACTAAGGGAAGTGCTGCGGTTCAGTGGGATGAACTTGTGCTTGGCCTGTACCCCTGCCAGCTACACCGTGGATCTCGTAACACCGCTGAGACTTGTAGGTATTTGGAGTTGTGAGACTCAAGTGAAGCATAGCTTAACAGCTGGCTAGGAGGCCAAGGTCTCCTTTATCAACAGTGCACTAGCCCCAGGAAGTATGATGTGATGCATCACATGGGAAGACAAGACTTTTCTCTGCAACTAGGCGACCTCATAAAACCCAAAACTTGGAAAAATGGTAAATTCTGACAGCTCTGATTCTGAGGTTTTAATGATTAGGTTAATTTGCAGTCATTTCCAAATAGTTAGTTATTGTAAGCTTCAGGGTAGTCACAAAGCAAAATCTTTTATAAATGAATGACAAATATTAAGAGTAATCAAAACACACTACTACACTAGAATAAATCACTTAATCCAAAGATTGACTATAAGTGAAAGGAACTGCAACTAGTTAGTAAAGAAATTTTAAAACAGCTGTCGTAAGACCCTACTTATTCATAATTACTTTGAATGTGCTAAATTAAATACTTAAATAAAAGACACAGAGTGCAAAAGTAGATAAACAAACTAGAGTAGTAATGTGTTACTTACAACGATCTCACTTTACCTCTACGGACACAAATAGAATAAAACTGAAACAACTGAATAGCATAAGTCTACACCAATGGAATGCAAACAAAATCAGTAATAAATGTATTTATATCAGATAAAGCAGACTAAGTCAAAGGCAGTAAAGAGACAAGTGAAGTCATTTTATAATGATTAAGGGATCAATTCAAAAAGGAAATATTTATAAATAAAAATACACCAGGGCAATCAAATTTATAAAACAAAGATACATATTTATAAACCTACAGTGGGATATAATCCTCAAAACATAAATAGTAGGAGACTCTAACAATCTACATTAGTAATGGACAAATCAAAAAGGATATCAACAAAAACATTATGGAATTAAATTGCACACTAGGCCAAATGAAACTTACAGATATCTATAGAATATTCCATCAAACATTAATCTTTTCTGGGATAGATCATATAATAGTACATGTTTTTTTTTTCTTTTTTTGCAGTACCAGGGATTGAACTCAGTACCTTGTGCTTGCCAGGCAAGCACTTATTCTACTGAGCCATCTCCCCAGTGATACATAAAACAGTTTTCCAAACATTAAAAATTGAAATCATATCAATAATCTTGATCCAACACAATAAAATTAGAAATTAATGACAAGAAAAACTTGGAAAAATATGCAAATACATGAAGTCAAACAACTGTGCAACTACATGGAACTAAGGGAACAAAATGAAGGAAATTTACAATAAACTTAAAACAAAAGGAAGATAAAGTACACCAAAAACTATGGGACACAACACCAGCAGTACTATGAAGGAAATTTGTAATGATCAATAAAATACAAAGGTAACAACTAAGAATGTTTCCATTGGAATTGTTGGTAAAGACTTGTAGTTTATAATCTACGACGATGAGGAAAAGTGTCCATACTTCAGAGGTCTTGAAAAAAGACCCCAGAGAAAGGCATGGCTTGCACAACCTGCGGGTGAACCTGCAGAACAAGCTGATGAACCAATGGAACATTAGTAAGCCAGCCTCTGTGTATATCATCAAATATTCAAGAATGCAGGAGGATATACTGCTGACAGTAATCTATGCTTTGAACCAAAAGATGCAGAGTGTGGGGTGACGTGTTTTAGGAATCAGTCCAGATATATTTTTCCAACCAACCTCCTTGAAACCATATAATGAGGTACAGTTTTCTTTAAGGGAGTATGTATAATCATTTTCTAAAAAGTATAGGTATGCCAATGTTTTTATATGAAGGAAACAGTGTCTTTGCAGTTTTAAAGACAACTGTGAAATAAAACTATTTCACTTAAAAAAATAAAATAAAATACAGAGATCTCACATAAACAGTGTTTTGCTGCAAAATAACAAGGATCAAAGTCCAAAATTAATACAAAGGCCCTGAGTTCAATCCCTGGTACCACCAAAAAAAAATTAATAGATGGAAAGCAATAATGAAAATCAGAGTAAAAGCAAATAGAAACTAAAACAAGAAAAATGATCAGTGAAACACAACTAATTATTTGAAAATATAAATAAAATAAACAAAACTTGTAGTTAAACATAGAAAAGGAAAGAGAAGACTCAGACAAAACTGGAGATGAAAAAAGAAGTGTTACAGTCGATCACAAAAATTTGATTGAGGGAGCCAGAGACACAGCTTAGTGGCACAGCTCTTGCTGACAGGTGCAAGGCAATAACATTGATTTCCAGTACTGGTACCTTTCCCCAAACGATGAACCATTAAAAACTATTAAGTGCAGCAATCTGCAAACAAATTTGATAGCCTAGATGAAATGAGCACATTTCTCGACAAATACATATTGCCGTAATTAAATCATGATGAAACAGAATATCTGAAAAGACAAGAAATAGTAAGAATAAATTAATAATAAAAAATCCTCTGTCTAGTAAAGATAGCTTCATTGCTAAATTGTACCAAACATTTAAAAAAGTAAAAGCAATTCTCTTTAATTCATTCTAAGAAACAGAGGACAATCACCGCATGACCTATCAAGAGATACAAAAAGCAGGTTTGAGACAATTCTGGGTCACTTCATGTTCAAAAGTTCTGATAAAATGCCAGACCAAACAAATTAGTGGGCCAGGGAGATGACTCAGTGAAATAAGTGCTTTCCTGGCAAGTGAAAGGGCCTGAGTTCAAATCCCTAGTTCTGCGAAAAAAAAAAAATTAAGAAATTAGTTACATGGAACATACCTTAACATTTAAGACTGTTTTTCTGAAACTTATTAGTATAGTTGGCATTACATAAATACAGGAAAATGAGCAATTCTCTCAGACCTGAAATAAGAAAGGACAAAGATTCCTATTTTCTTCATTTTTATTCAACATAATGTTGGAAGTTTTAGCTAAAGTCACCAGATAAGAAAAAGAAATAACTCAATCAAATTGGAAAGAAATCAGATTATCACTGTCTAGCAATGACATGATTTTACATAAGGAAAAAATCCCCAAATTCTTTTGAAACCTGTTAGAATTAATAAATAAATATTTAATTAATGCAGAGAAGTCTCAGGATACAAAATTGGCCCATAAAAGTCATTAACGTTAATTTATGACAGCAGATTTTCTGCATTAGAAATCAAGAAGGCAATCTAATTTAAAATAGCTATATAATACAACTCTTACACATAAATTAACTACAGACACAAATTGTATAATGAAAGTTATAAAAACTAGTAAATGAAATTGCAGAGGATCCATTGGAAAGACCTCCTATGTGCATGGATTGGAGGAATCAGCACTGTGAATATGTCTGTACAGATTGTACATAATTACTACCAAATCACCAAAGACATTCTCCACAGAACTAGAAAAACAACTAACATATATACAGCACACAAAAAAATTAAATATCCAAACTCACCCAAGCAAAAAGAATAAAAGGAAATACACTATGGGAAATCAAACATACCACAGAGCTGTGGTGTTCAAAACGATATGGTATTGGCATAAAACTACCCCATACAGCAGTGAAACTGAATAGAGTGCCTACAATTGCATCTCCAGCCAGCTGACTTTCATTTCTTCTTTTTTTTTTTCTGTATTTAGGCAGGTCTACAGGGTCTCACTACATAGATCAGACTCACAGTAATTCTCCTGTTTTCAGCTTCCCATGTGCTGGGATTACAGGCACAGGCCACTGTGCCTAATTGTCAATCGTCATCTCAGTGTGCCCTGTAGGCAGGGCCAGCATAGCATGCTGGGGATCGAACCCTGGCCATTGTGTTCTGCCTGAGAAGGCACTTTAGTCCACTATACTATCAGACTGGCCCCATCCATCCAGATGACTTTCTACAAGGCTTTATTGTACATGGAAGAAATGACAGTCTTCAATAAATGATGTTGAAAAAGTGGGTATCCACATGCACAAGAATGAAATTAGATCACTACCTATTATGAATCACACACACACACACACACACACACACACACAAATTGTTTCAAAATGTATCAAATACTTAAACATAATGTCTGAAGCAAAGCAGCTATTGGATAAAACACAAAGGAGTAATGGTTAAGACTGTGCAGAGTGGGGCCCATGAGGGACCCATCCACATTTGCATAGGAACATGGAAGGCTATTTTAGAGAAGACCCCAACAGGGAAACAAAAATGAATAAAATGAGTGGGGGGTTCATTAAACCAAAAAACCTTGCAAAATAAGCAGTCAAGTATACAGATAATCTACAGAACAGAGAAAACATTTATAAACTAAGTATGTAACCATTGATAACCAGAATATGGAAGGAATTTCAAAAACTATTTCACATCAAAAATACAAACATTTATTTATTTAGGTCAGCTTCGCCCACCCTTAGGGCAGGACTGGTGTAGCATGTGGTGCTGGGGATCAAACTGTCTTCCCTTGCATCTACCTAAGCAGGAACTTTAGACCACTGAGCTATCTTACTGGGCCCCCAAACTTCTTTAAATAACAGGCAACAGACCTAAATAGAGATTTTTTTTCTCAAAAAGAAAATACACAAAGAGCATACAAGTATATGAAGAAAATGTTCAGATGTACTAATCATCAGAAAACGACAAATCAGGGCCAGCCAGATAGCTCAGTGGACTAACTTGCCTGCTTAGGCAGAACACAGTGGCTGGGATTTGATCTCCTGCGTGCTGTGTTGGCCCCACCCCCAGGGCACACTGAGACTGGGTATGGTGGCACGAGCCTATAATCCCAACACTTGGGAGGCTGAAAACAGGAGAATCACTGTGAGTCCAATCTACATAGTGAGACCCTGTAGACCCTGTACTAAATACATTAAAAAGAAAAAG
Organism: Ctenomys sociabilis; assembly: GCA_004027165.1. Taxonomy (NCBI): domain Eukaryota; kingdom Metazoa; phylum Chordata; class Mammalia; order Rodentia; family Ctenomyidae; genus Ctenomys; species Ctenomys sociabilis. The sequence continues at coordinate 67,849 of PVKA01003025.1, forward strand.
AAAACTACAAATCAGTACCATCGGTACTTGGGGTGTTACTCACTGTTAGAGTATTTATCTGTTAAAATTCTGGTTTTGATCCTCAGAACTCAAAAAAAAAAAAAAAAAAAATTAGAATACCACTCCAGCCCAATAATCAGGCTATTATCCAAAAGACTAAAGATTACCGGTGCTAGCAAAGATATGGAGGAAAGAAATTTTCTGTATTCTGTTGGTGGTAATAATTATTTGTACATTATGAAAGTATTTATAAAATTTAAAAACAATGCAATTGATTACCTTGATTATAGTGAAATGCAGCACTCCTATTACTGGGCTATACACAAAGAAATGAAATCATCCTGTCAAGGAAACATTGTGCCGAGCCTGTGTTTGGTGTAAGAGTAGTCAGAATACCTAGGGGGTGCAAGCATGCTAAGTGTCCACCAACTGACGAGTGACTGGAGAACTGTAGCACATGTACACAATGGAACACTGTGCAGCCACAAGAAAGAACGAAATTTGGTCATCGGTGACAAACAGATAAAACTGGTCATAATGAGGTCAGATGAAATGGGTCTGGAATCAAGAACAGATACTGCATGCTTCAACTCACAGATAGAATCCACATTATATTAATGTAAGCTGTGGACTTTAGTTACTAAGACTATCACTATTCATTTAAATGTGATAAGTATTTGACTGAAGAACAAGGCACTCATAATAGGGCACACTGTAGAGGAATGAGGGGGCGAGTGGAAACTGTCTACACTTGCAGCTCAACTTTCTTATAAACCTGAAATTTCTCTGAAAACTGAAGTCCATGCAAACTGAAGAGGGTGGGAGAGCTTAAAATACTGGACCCAAAATAAAGTTATGAAAGCTATGGTGAGTGGCTTAAAATATCTTAGAGCTTGAAAAGTGCATCAAACTCTTAAATCAAGATAGTTTCAGTTATTAAAACTCAAAATCCAGGTTTCCCTATTACTTTTGCTGGAGTAGCCACTGGTTACTTTGTTTTATCTGTTAGGCAAACACATGTATCTGTTACATATTCCATGGGAGTCAAGGCCAATCTCGTAAAAGTTGAGCACAGACTTGCGGTTGCCGAAGAACAGGAAGAGCTGATGTGGGGGAGGGACAGAGGAAAGCTGGCTAGCTGGTATAGGCTACAAGAAATTCTGGCGTGATCTTGTAGAGTAGGGTCAGCAAAGGCAACAACAATTTATGGTACACTTTAAAAATCAAGAGGAAGGTATCTTAAAAGTTTTCCTCATAAATACATAAAAATGTTTGGGAGATAGCTACTTCACCTGCTTTAAACATTATGCAATGGATTCATGTATTAAAACGTTACAGGATGCACATTAATATGCATAATGTTTATGCTCTTATCTACCAGTCAGAGATAAATTTGAAGCAAAATTAAAAAGCTTCATAAACTGTAAAAATGATTTACATCACTTAAGTGATATAGTAATTCTCTGTACCTGGAGTTAGTCTCTCCATGTTTATACATAACATATTCTACAAAAGAAGTGTGTAAGGTTTTTTTGCTCACAGTGAGTAGGAGGTCCCTGATTTCAGACAAGAGTAATTTCTGACACATATAGAAATAATATTTGCACAATATTCTGTGAGACAGGCAGATTGGATTTATTTCCTTACCAGAGTAGTTCACATGCCAAGGAAACATCTTTGTAAATATTACCAAAAAACATTTTCTCATTTTAATGTTTAAAAAATCAAAAGATTAAAAAAATCTATTAAAATGAGGTCTTGCTTCAATTTGTGTTCAACTGAGTACAATAAATTTTTCAAGTATCAAATAACTGAAAATGGAAGAACATTCTAAAAGTGAGTAACACTTTCTTTATAAGAAAACAACACAAATATCTGGTAAAAAACACTGTATTCTCAAACCAGATATATCTTGTTTATAGACATATGTTCAATTAAACTTCAATTTAAATTAAGATACAGGGCTAGGGAAATAGCTCAGTGGTATAAGTGCCTGCCTGGCAAGTGCAAGGACCTGGGTTCAATCCCCAGTGCCACAGCCAAGTTGGCCCTGTGCTGAGCTGTTCACTGAAACCAGGTATGGTGGCAAACACCTGTAATCCCAACACTGGGGAGGCTAAGACAGGAGGATCACTATGAGTCTGAGCTATGTAGGGAGATGTTGTACCAAATAAACAAACAAATAAATAAGATTTAAAAAATTAAATCAAGGTATAATTTTATGGGCTCTATTTTTTAATTTTACCACTAAAATTAAATATATTACTATGCAATATTATATCAGTAGATGAAATTTTATTATTTTAGATAAGGGAAAAGTTTAGGAAATTATTAGTAAATCATAATACTTCTGAAATTATCACAGTATCAAGCTATTATTTCAAAAGTTAGGCAAAGTTACAAGTAATGCCATAAGTGAGATAAAAGTAACCCTATTAATTATTCCATGCTCTAATAATTATTGTTCAGAATTTTTGATGTTAATACAACATACCCTTTTAACACATGACTAAAAATTATTTTATTGATCAATTTTTAGCACTCATAAAAAGTGGAACATGAAAATTTTTGAATACTCCCTCTTGATATTGATAACAGCAGTGCTTACCTTCACCACTTACAGCAGTTTAGCTAGAATTGCTTTCCTTTGATGCTTCCTCTTGGCAATGTTTGGGCATAACTCCTTTAGTCCACCTATAGATCCTCTGCAGCTTTTGCTGTATTCAGCCTTTAACCTAATCTCTACGATGTACCACAATAGTTCTTAGTAAGTTTTTCTTTTTATTATTATTATTGTTATTGTTATTATTATTATTTTTATTGAAGAACAAATAGCAATGAGACAGTTTCAAGACAAATTAACAGGACAGATTCAATAAATTAATACATTGCAAACTGTTTTCATAATGTTTTGGTGTTGTACAAACATGATATTATACTTACAGACATTATTATAGCAGATGTCTCTAATCAGTGAATGAAGAGAGTGTAGCTGTATACTTATCTTAGTTTTTTATACCTGAATTATATCACAGATTCAATAATTAATACTTTCTATCTTGTTATCTCCCTAGTGATTGTCCATAGTACTAGAAGCTGACATAATTATCTTATCCAACCACTATTAGTGTAAATCTTGTTTCTCATAGAATTATGCAGAAGCACGGCATATTTATCCTAACTGTACTGTTTATACACACATATCATGATTCTTCCTTTGTATCCCCCTATTTTTTTGTCTAGACCTATCAAAGATGGGCACTCCATTGTCATTAAACCAATTTAGGTGCCTGAACTCGGCGACACAATCCAACACAGTCCAGCATTCTGCAATAATAGTGAGTTATCTGAAGAAGTTGTTGACTATAGCCATTTACAGCTCAATTTATTATTATGGCCCCATGTTATATACCTCATTTTTATACTTTTCTGCTGGATGGTTAAGGCCAAGATAGAGCAAGACCTATATACCAAAAGATACAGCTTTTGTTTCTGATGAGGTCAGTGAAGTCCCCTCAGGGTTTATCTTGTAATTCTGTACCTTACACTGTAGATCTTTGGTCTGTGTCATCCATGCAGATGAGTCATGGCCAATGCTTGACCAGATTGCTCTCTGTTAGAGCCTGAGAGAAAGTTTTCTCTCCATGTGACTCTCTCCAGGCACACTATACATCATCAATCTCTCTCCTCTGTGGCTCCATAATCTCCAGTGTGGAGATTCTTCACAAAAGTAGGACTACAAATCCCATCCAAACTGGCTATCCCCCTACTTGGAATTTTACCAGAGGAACTGAAGACGTCATATCATAGTGATATATGTGTACCTATGTTTATAGCAGCACAATTTGTGATAGCAAAATCTTGGAAACAACCAACATGTCTGTCATACGAGGAATGGTTGAAAAAGATGTGGTACTTCTATTTAATGGAGTATTATTCAGCTATAAAGAATGATAAACTTGAAGCATTTATATTGAAGTGGATGCCACTTGAACGTATACTTGTAAGTGAAATAAACCAGACACACATGTGCAAATATCTTATAGTCTCCCTAGTATAAGAAGCCAAAAGAAGAAATACAAATAGAAATGTATAACAACAACTAAAAACAATTGAGTCAGATAGGGCAAACTGAACGGTATATGCTGCAGGGTACTAATTAGCTTTTCTTCTGGATGGTTAACAACCTAAGTTCACAGATCAGAATTGGAGAAATAGAAGAGCCACAATGCCAGCCAACATTTTTGGCCTGAGCCTTTCAAGGTCAGTGAAGATTCAGGGCATAGGAGAACCTGTACTGTAACATCATGAAACTCAGTTGTGCCCCAAATTTTCTGATCAAGTAAGTTTTTCTTTGTTTTCATAAAGGCTAGAAGAACTTTAAACACCTTGAAATAATAATAAGCCTAACTTTCTGTCAGTTTGAAGTTAGAATTCTCATTACTTATATTAGCTGAAAAAATTAGAGAGTCAAGAATTTAAGTGAACTCAAATTGTTACTACACTTAGGCAACTAGGAGAAACAACGAAAACCCTCAAAGGAAGAATCTACCTCTATCTTAGGCATTTTTAACAAATGCAATTCTGGAGAAACTGAACAATTTAGAAGCGAATCACAATAAGAGTGAAGCAGTAACAACAAGAGGCAGCACACAGAAAAAGAATTTATATATTGCAGGTCCTCAGAGCCGCGCACCGTGCTTATGTGGCCCACTAGGCATGCTGAGTCACTCTCTTCCAGCCCCTGCTGTAGTAGCTCCCAGTGCACTGTCCTCCCTCTCCCTCACTGGCACTGCAGCCAGTCCTAGGCACTCACATTTTAGATGTTCCCCAGGCATTCAGAACCAATTTAAAGGAATGCTAGTTACTTTCAATGCTATGATTCATATTTATATAAAGGTATTTTTTCAGTCCACGTTAGCTCTTTGATACCTAAATCAGGGGCATCCTAGAATCTATAAATTTTGTTAGAGGATAGCGTAGATAGCAGAATATTACTGCGTAAAAATAACGCTTTTCCTTGATTTTATTTTATTGTTGTACACAATTTCCAATAAAATGTTAGCACAAGAAACATTAAATTAGTCACAGCATGCAAAACAAAAATGCTTATGATTCTTAAGGTCTGTGCATAGTGTCTCCCCAAAGCCTCTTGCAGTCACTGGGGGGCCTCTGGAGTTTGTGATTGGTCCTTGCGGCAGTGGATGCTGCACCTTCCCCGGGGCAGATGATTTGCATTTCAATGGAAGGAGTAAGAGAAGCTGGCTGCTTGGGCTGCCGCCGCCTCTCCCTTGTGCTCTTGCTTTTTGCTGCAACCAGGAAAGTTTGCCCTCTTCCTTATGCCACTCTGCCTTGGAGCCAGCTGAAACCTCCAGTAACTGTGAGCTAAATAAGCCTTTCCTTCCTTCATTTTGGGTGTTAGGTATTTGTCCCAGCAACAAGAGGAGAGTAACCAAGACAGTGATAATCATTAAAATAAACATAATCTTGGTACATTCTTCAAGAAATAAGAAATCATGAAGACTTAAATAGCATTCTGATTCTGGGTGAGACAGAATAGGCAACTTTTCCCAGGTCACATAGGTACGAAACTTGAACCAAAACGCTGAGATTAACTACTTGTAGATGGTCCACTTATTGCACCGAGCTGAACTGAGCAAGTGTGGAGCTAGTTGTGTCAGGCCCACTTGAGGATTGTTGCAGCAGTAGGCAGAACTGAGAAGCTGCTGGGACTCTGTTAGGGAGGCTGTTTGCAGAAACTATTGGTGCTGTTGGAAGGTGCTCATTCTTTTGGGCTATTCTGCTGGGGAAATCTTGTCATTCTGGCTTTCCTAATGAACGTGGCTATTTGTGTTGGAAGAGGAGCTCGGGACCTTTGTTAGTGCTCAGAATGGCTATGGTCATATTTGTGGAGCTCTGGTTCTCATCTTGAGGATCACTTCCTAGATCCAGAGGGGAAGATGGTACACTGCTCGGTGTACTGGAGAAACTTGTCGCTTTGGCTTTCCTGATGGGAACTCAGATTTCCTCATTGCTGGGGGAGCTCAGACCTCACTGTTGCTGAGGATGGCTGTGGTACTTTCGAGGGAACTCTGGTGCTTACATTGAGCACTGCTTCTTAGCTCCAGTTCAGATCTCTCAGCCTGCTACCACAGATCCTTCATCCTGCTGGCATAGACTTCCCAGCTTCCACCGCTGACCTTTGGGCCTTTCTAGGGCAGACCTGTGAAGTAGGCCTGCATGAGACATTGCCATGGGCTCCAGGCCTCTGGTTGAATTTGTGGGAGGCCTTGTGATGAGCTCTAGGTTTTCAGCTGGATTCATGCAGGATATTGGGATCCAGGCCCTCAGCTGGATTCTTTGGTCTTTAGTGTGTGGACAGATGCCACACACTCCTTGCATCTGAGTCTTTGGGTGATTCTTTATAAAATAATCTTATAAAATGTGTCCCTCATTGCATTGTTTTCCTTGCAACATCCCAAACCACAACATACACAGAACATTTCTCTATTGTAGCCAGGTTGGAGAGTTTAAAATAATACCAAATAGATAATGAGCTTAGGCTTCCTGTTCTCCAGAACCCTGCTCCATACAGTTTAGTGGAGACTTAGGAGTGAACACCAGCGGGCAGAGCAAGAGAGCAGCATAGGGCTTCCCTTGAAACAGGAAACACTGGGAGAAAATACAAAGATCCTTTCTTTTTCTCTTTTTGCTGGGTTTTATTGTGTTGTATTATGTGCAGCCAGGAGTCTCGTCTGCTAACACAGAGAAAGCAGCACAGTAACAGTCTGGGACTCCTTAAATTCTTTTGGGAAAACTCTAACGCTGAAACTCTCAGCTACTGACACCTTCCTTTGCTTTTTGTGTAGCTGTAGTTTCAGAACAATAGTTCAAATGCCAGTTGGGGTAAGCACATTACAGGGTAGGGTAGGATGCTTTCACAGGAGTCCAGCAAAAGCAGAAGCTCAGGAAACCAAAATACAGAGAAGACGATGGAGAGAGAGCAGCTCAGAAAAGTCACTCCAGAAAGTCTGGACCTATAGGAGTTAATATTAACCCGCAGGTTCATATAGTTTTTTATCCTAATTAGCATAGGGAGATGTAGAGCTTGGAGAAGACAATCTAGGCCCTTCCCCCCAGGCTCTGTGAACTGCATACCCAAGAGAGAGGAAATAGAAAGAACATCAGACTACCTGACACTGGAGCCAGAGTCCACAACAGGGGGTTAGAACATGAGGTATGAAGCAGCTGAAACAGGAACATTAGCCTTTTCAGTAGAATTAAATAAGACTCCAAGTCTCTTAAAATAACACAAAATGTCTACAATGATTTGACATAGAAATAATCATATATATTCCATTCACATGAGAAAACAAAACCAACAGACAATGCCAGAATAGCATTAGATGTTAGAGTCACATGACAAACACATTAAAGTAATTACTATACAAATGTTCCCAGAAGCAACAGCAAACATACCTGCAACAACTGTTAACATTAAGAAGAAGAAGGCCAGCCAAATAGCTCAGCAGATTAAAGCACCTGCAAACAGGTGCAAGGGCCTGGGGGTTCGATCCTAGGGCCTGCTGTGCCAGCTCCGCCCCTGGGGTGCCCTGAGATGGCAATTGAGACTGAGCAAAATGGCACACTCTTGGAATCCCAGCTCTCAGGAAGCTGTAAACAAGCAGATCTAGTAGTGAGAACCTGAAACCCTGTAAACCCTTTCCTAAAATACAATAAAAAAAAAAAAAAGGAAAAAAGAAAAAAAAATTTAAAAGCTTTAGTAAAGAAATAAAAGATACCAAGAAGAAACCACTTTAAATTTTATTGAGGAAAAATATCCTACTGCAAAATACCACCATTGTTAAATGAGTTCAGTAGCATGATGGAGTTAACAGAGAACAAAATTAAAAATCAATACAAAATAGTCAAACTGAACAATTAGAGAAAAATTTTGAAAAATGATGAAATCTGAAGGGTCATTCAAATATGAGCAGGCTACATATGCCATTAGAACCTGCTCCAAAGATAGGATAGTAATTTAAAAAACAGAAAAATGATGGCTAAATATATTTTGTCTTTAGCAACATAAGAAGCGTCATACTCCTAGAGGTTCAAGAAACAAAGCAAATGAAAAAACAGAGTAAAAGCATAGAAATTCATGCCTACACACACCATAGTTAGCCTTTTTGGGGGTGGTATAGAGATGGAACCCTTTGCACTGAGCAACATCTCCCCTTTTTCTTATCTTAAGACAGGATTTTAATCAATGACTGAATTTACTAGGCTGTCTTGAACCTGTGAATCTTCTGCCTCCCCTCCCGAGGCAGCCATACACTAAAGCACCCAGCTAGAATTAAACTTCTGAACACTAAAGATGAAGAAAAAGTATTCAAAATATTAAAAAAAAAACAACAGATATTGCACATTAACTGTATACCAGTAAGGATTCACTAGACTTTTAAAATTTCTCATGAAAGACAGAAAGAAATTGTACAACAGTTTGAAAATGATGGCAGAAAAATAAGACATTGACTTAGAAATTTCATACCAAGGGGGCTGGGAAGTTAGCTCAATAGAATAAGCGCTTCCCTGGCAAGTGCAAGCGCAAGGTCCTGAGTTCCATCCCCAATTCTGCAAAAAAAAAAAAAAAAAAAAAAAAAAAGAGTGAACTTTAACTAAAAAACATCCTCAGGTAAAGGAACACTAAGAGGACTTGTACCCAACAATCATGCTATAAAAGAATTTCTAAAGATAGGTTTCTTGATAGAAAGGAAATGATTCTGAAAAAGCAATACTTTGGTAGGACTTCACGAATGAAGGAAGAGAAACAGAAAGAACAAATATCTGAGGAAATGGGAATGTGAGAAATACCATACACTGGGCCTGGAAGATAGCTGGGTGGTCCAAGAGCCTGCTCGACAAGCACAAGGACACATGTTCAATCCCCTGTATTGCCTTCTGGCCCTAAAACTGGGCTTGGTGGTGCACGCCTGCTGGGGAAGCTGAGATGGGAGGATTATCATGAGTCTGAACGGTGTAGTAAGATCCTGTATCAAATAAATAAATAATTGGTAGTTAAGAAAAAAGAAATGCCACATGCTGAGAAGCTTATATGCGATGAAATTCATTTCCCTGGAGGTAGGGAAACCCAAGATTAAAAATCCAGTAATATATATAACAATATATGGTGAAGATTCAGTTCTTAGCTCCTAGGTGGCAGCTTTTGTGTCACTAGATGGCAGAGTGGAAAACAAGCTTTCTTGAATTTCTTTTGTGGAGACACTAATCCACTCATGAATGCTGCTTATACTCCAATTCCGTTCCCAAAACTTCAGCATTTGATACTATTTCCTTGGATGAAAGGAGTTTAAAATGTGAATTTCTCATTATAGAGTCATTTAGGCCAGAACCAAGGTAATAGATGAATCTCCTTATCCTGAGTTCTTTTACCCAGAACTTTGAAAGTGGGAATGTAAACATCCTCTATGTAAACCTTTCAATCATTTTGCCAAGTGTTAATCATGTGAACGCTAATCAAAAGACAGAAAGATTGGAATTCATTTTAAAAATAACATATGCTATAGAAAAGAAAATCAGTTAAACCATACAAATATTTTAAAAATAAAATCATAGAAAACAAATACTATACAAATACTAATTAAAAAAAAAACTGGAGTGGCTATATTAATGTCACAAAGTGAATTCTGAGTTGGATATGCCTCTGTTAAAATAAAAATGTATTAAAAAGTAAAATGTTATGTTATATTATTTTAATCTGTGGCCCATCACAATTCTTCACCCCGTGTGGCCCAGGAAAGCCAGGCATGTTGAGCCCATGGGCTGCTGGTGGACATGCCTGTGAAATAAAGATTACTAGGAATAAAAGCATCCATTACACAGTGGAAAAGCAGCACAATTTACCAAGAATAGATGATAGAGAGCTAATTGGTCAAGCAATGGCTGTGACTTATCCACATGGCTGACACAACAAAGGATCTACAAACTGTGTACGGGGTTACAGGATAAATCCTGAGGGGATTTGACTGACCTTAATCAGATACCAAAGCTACAATTCTTGTTGCATATGTCTTGCTTTATCATGGTCTTAACCACCCAGCAGAAAAGTATAAAAACGAAGTATAAGAAGTAAAGCCATATTATTATACTGAGCTGTAAAAGACTCAAGTCAACAACTTCTGACATTGCCAGACATTTGAAAAACACAATACTATTATGGTCAACTGGACTATTTTGGAATACTTTGCTGAATTCACACAGTTATAATATTTAATTGACAAAACTAAACAAAAAAGGGGACACAATTGAATGACCATTTTATATCTGTAGATTCAAAATAGTTAAGATAGATAAACAGCTACATTCTCTTAATTCAATGAATAGAGAGATCTGTTCTAATGGTGTTTGTAAATAGAATATCATGTCTGCATGTTGTACAACAAATAACCACTAAGAAAACAATATGCAATGTATTAATTGCTGAATCTGACCTACTAATTTGATGTGAAACTGTCTCATTGCCATTTGTTTTTCAATAAAATTATGGAAAAAAGAATACATGATGATTTGCAAGGTAAACAGGCTAAACAATAGATGCTCAACACAGACAATGCAAGAACCTGGAGCAGTGCAAAGAAAGCAGGACAGTCACACACGGTGCTGGGTTCAGTTTTCCTGATGGATGTAGTTGACAGTTAACAAGACTACAGAGCAGAACAATACTATCTGCCAACTTTCTTTCTTCTCATTTGCAGATCTCCTCCCAACAATAACCAAATGCACATTCTTCTCCTGGACACGTGGGTTACTTACTAAAAAAACTGGAATGTGGATCATGTTATCCCCACATTAACAAAGATGTAATGACCGTAGCCATACAGAGTATGTTCTCTGTCCATAACAGAATTATGTCAGGAGAAAAGGAAACAAGAAAATCTCCAAACACTTGAAAATCAAAGCTCATGATTCAATATAGTATATAAGCAAAAAAAAAAACTCTTAAGAAAATTAGAAAATATTTTTAACTGAAAGAAAAGGAAATGAAAATGGAATGTAGCCAACTGCACAATTCAATGAAAGCCATGGCTGTAGGACCATATATGCATTAATTTTATGAAATGAGAAAAAATCTCAGTAATATAGATTTATAAATTTTAAAACTAGGAAAACAAGTATAAAGTAAACTCAAAGCAAGGAAGAAGAATTATAAAGAAAGCATTGTGAATAAATAAACTAAAAGAAAAAATATAGTGCATGCTTCAGCAGCACATATACTAAAATTGGAACGATACAGAGAAGATTAGCATGGCCCCTGCGCAAGGATGACACGCAAATTCGTGAAGCCTTCCATATTTTTATGAATATTCCATTCAGTACTTTCATGGGTTGGACTCCTTAGATTCAACAAATGAGCAAGAAATTTCATGTGATTTTTTTTCTTTCAGTGTCTGGCTTGTGTTTAACGTAACAATCTCTGATGTTGTTCATCTTGCTTGAAATGACAAGATTTCACTCTTTTGTGTTGCTTTAAATCATATCCCACTGTGATAAGCATGAATGTTTACACTTTCAAATGTATTTCAAGAAAAGATGCATTGACATTAAAAAAAAGAAGAAGAAAAGAAAAAAATATAGACCATCACAGGAAAGCATCATGGCTCTTAGATGAGGTCAATAAATTTGATAAATTTCTAGAAAGACTTATAAAGTCAAAAGCAGACATATTACTTATATCAGGAAAGAAAGAAAAAAATTTCACTACAAAATCCCCAGATACTAAAATGATAATAGTGCCTGCTTAGGCAGAACGAGGCAGCCAGAGTTTCAAACTCCAGCCTGCATTTCCAGCCCCGCCCTGGGAGCAGGCTGAGAGGGCGATTGAGACTGGGCGTGATGGTGCCTGCCTATAATCCCAGCACTTGGGAGTCTGATCTAGTAGTGAAAAATAAATAAATAAATCAATAAATAAAATAAAATAATAATAAGGAAGAATTCCAAAATAAATAGACAGGATGTGTTATGGTCTATTAAAAAATTTAATTTGCACTTAAAAGCATAGGAAAAGGGCCAGCCAAATGGTTCAGTGGATCAAAGTGCCTGCAAGCAGGAGCAGGGGTCTGCATAAAAAGGTGCTTTAATCCGCTGTGTAATTTGGCCGTCCCTCTATTAGTAATTTCTATGAGAAGTTTGCATAATGTGAGATTACTTTTTCATTAATTGTAAAGACTAAAAATTACCTTCTCTGATTTTTCTATTTTCTTCAAGGTGGTTTGGTGAACATAATTTAAATTGTTTTGGAGATGAATATTTCAGATTTTCTGTAGGATTCATACATTTTAAAGTTCTTTCATATTCTTGTGTAAAATATGCTTAACTCAAGTTATTTAGGATAATTTCAACAGTTCCCTATTAAAAACATTATTATTTTGGTATTTCACAATTAGGTCATTCCTACACACACACTTGTTACTATATTCACAGCATCTATACCTGTTTTTGTAACAGAGTTAGATTATCATTACATATCTGATAAATAAATTAATGATATGATACATTCATATAAAATATATAAAATATATAAAAATATATATTAAAGAGCATACAGATAAATTATAAAAGTTCAGAAGAATATTTAACAGGCTTGTGGATACCACATCAGTTTCTTTGTTCAGGCAATAAACAATATAGAAAATTTAATTGAAAATTCACACACACACACACACACACACATTTAATATGCAGTAAGATCAGGATTCAGTTATTTGGATGGAATTGTTATGTATGAGGCCGCCCTTATATCAATACACATATGATTCTCTGTTTTGTATTTGGTGTCAGATGGCCCGCATTGTCTGTAAGTATGATTATTATCTGCTCTGAACTCCTTTCATATTGATCAAAAAGTTTAGGATATTTTTGTTGCAATATAGCAAATAACCAGGGGTTCGATCCTGTCCCGGCCCAGCCCCCAGGTAGTGCTGAGACAGTGATTGCGACTGGGCATGGTGGCATGCCCTGTAATCCCAGCACTTGGGAGCTGTGAACAGGAGGATCAGTACATGTCCGATCTAGGTAATTAGGCCCTGTAGACCCTACACTAAATAAAAAAGAAAGAGAGAAAGAAATCACTAATAGAAATGAATAAAGACTCTAAATTACATGTCTTCAAATGCAAATTACACAATAAATATGGAAAAATTATTAGCCAGTGATTAACAATAGGCAAAATATTTAAAATCTTACACTAGCCCCTAATGACATAATGTGAAGCAGTAGGAGTGTTGGTGCATTCATGATATGGCACAACACTTTCCAGACACTTTTAGAGTTAGATCCCCCTTACAAGGGAAAGCCGAGTGTTCACAGAATATTAGCTGCTGGGATTTCTTTCTTGGAGTAAATGTAGAAGCATGTGAAAACACAAATTACAAAAGTAAACAAAGGGTCCACTAGTCGCCAAATGGAAATTACATTGTAGGATAATCCTAAAGTGGCACACTCCTTAGCCAGGAAACTAGATGAAGGGCAGCTGGACACAGCTTCACCTAGTGAGCAGTCTAAGTCTCAGACTGAACCACAAACAAAATGCAAAAAAGGGAGTTGTTACACTAGGTATTTAAACCCCAAATACTCAAAAATAGAAGAAATATATTTATAGGTGTTATGGTTTGTGTCTAGGTGTCCTCCCAAAGCCTTATGTGGTCATGGGGTGGAACTTCTAGAGTTTGTGTCTAACTTGTGATTCACTGGCATTATGGGTGTCAGTGCTGCTGGTTTTATGGGCTTGAGTTCTGCTGGGATTATGGGTGTGAGTGCTACACCCAGTCTGGGGCAGAGCCTGAATGCAGCATAAGGGAGACAGACTTGTTCTCTGTTGCCATTGTTCCTGCTGCTCCCACGCTCTTGCTGCTTGCCTCTACCATGAAAGGTTGCTCTCTACCCTGTGCCACTCTGTCTTGGAGCCAGCTGAGTGCGAATGGAAGCCTCCGTGAACTGTGCACTAAATAAACCTGCCCTTCCTTAATTCTTGGTGTCAGGTATTTGTCTCAGCAATGAGAGAAGAGTAACCAAGACAATAGGTGATAAAACTATTTAAAACCAAAAGGAAAAAAAAAATAACAAATTAATTAAAAAAATAATTAACAAAATAAAAGGAAAAACAGATGATCATCATACCACTTTATGAGAAGAATCATAAAACCCTGTGAGTGAAGGATAGAATGTAATGCAATTGGGGAGGGATTATAAGGGACTCTGGAAAAATGGACTGGTCTGCTGTTTAACCCGAGCAGTGGACACATGGGTGTATGCATTACTATAATGCTCTAAGCAATCTTATATTTTATGTATTCTTTTGTGTAGATAATTATAAATAAAACAAATGGAAATTGCATCGTGAAGCAAAACACTCATGAATTTCCCACACCGAACACTGTGGCTTTCCAAAAAAGCAGCATACAGACTGAAGCTATTTGATTACAATTTCTCTCATTTTAACACATTCCAGTTTTGAACTCTTGACTCTTCAAAATGCCAGTTGTAATTATAATGTGGTATTTCATGGAAGCGAGTGGAATAGAAAGGGCACCGTTGAATCGTAGCGGTACGCAATGTTTCCCACTGCTAGGCATGGAGAGTGTAATTTTATGGCGGATTTACTTTTATGGAAGACTTTATTTTATAAATTTATAATGCTCATCACATCAAACATTCGGTGTTTACCAATTCAATATAAACTCTGGTTTGGGACGTCAGTCAAAAGAGTGATTCCAAGCTGTTGCCCTTTTACTCTAGAAAATGCTACCCAGGCATAAAGTGGTGAGTTTTTGAAGACAGAATTGTTGGTACAATATTGGTTTAAATGTATGATTTTGTAGATGTTAAGGATGTAGTTGAAACACTCCACAAAGAAAGGGATCTCTAGCCAGGTGGTTAGAGTGTGTGTCTTAGTAAGTAGAGGGAATCCAACAGGACAAATTATCATTCCACCTTTTTTTTGTTACATTGTCTCTGATAGGAAATGGTTTACTTCATTATATTTCCAACATTAGACATTTTTTCACTGATCCCTAAGACTTTATTCTACTTATTAGAACTAGAAGTATAACTTTGAATTTTCTCTCTAGAAAGTAATTTATATATGGTTATAAGATTAGGTACCGACTATAGAATTGAGCACAGCTTTAGAGATGGCTTCTTCTACAATTTTGGTACAACGGATTTTCTTTGCTGGTTTATGTATTGGCATTTTTATCTGAAGATTTAAATTAATAATTTGTATATTATACTAGCAGCAAATGTACTATCATTTTGACCTTTCCTAGGGCTACTGAATTCTAGCTCCATTCTCTGTAAGATATTGAAATGTTTTAAGACTATTTTGGAGTCAATATAAAATCAGCAGTGCTCATTGTGTAATATAATAGTTACAGTGTTCATTGAAAATTCAGACTCTGCATTTAACTTAACTTGGCCACAAATTGTCACTCTTTCTATGGAGAATACTTTGAATATGTATAAAGATATGCATAGGGAAATGCATTTGAGGACCTCTTCGAGCTAGAGTATAAGGCATGCAACCTAACCTAGATCAACTTCTCTGTAAGTGTTATGTAGGAATTAAAAATATTTACAGCAGAACTGTAGCAATTTTTACATAGACACCTACAAACTTGTGAAGGTACATGTAGGTACATGTGCTTTTATTGACTTATTTTTCTTTATCTCAAATTCATCAAGACTAATTGTAATAAAACAATTTGATTCTCAGAGAAAACAAGACATAGGACACAATTAACTTATGAATGCAGGTGGGTACAGCATGCCCAGGATATTCTGCCCTCCTCTCGCATAAGATGAGGGTGTTTACAATTAAGGACCCTGACCCCTGCTGAGTCAAATGGCTAAACTTCTCAAGTTAGTGCAATGAAGCAACCATTGTAATCCACCCCTTGTCAATTTGGCAATAAGACACATTTGTTTAAATCTCCAAATACAAAGACATGCTTAAATACTATAATGTAGGTTTAGCAATCCTCAAGAACTGTAACATTCCCTAGAGACTCCCAAGTTTCTTCATGAAAAACACATTTATACCATCTGCAAGAGTTGTCAGAGTCCTAACAGTTTCAGCACTGATGAAAGGTCCAAGTCTTAAGTCTCCTCTGAGATGTAAAACAAACTCCTAGTTGCATGCATGTGTCCACAGGAAAAGTCAGACACTTTCAATACTGAATTGCACAAAATAAACATTTTCATTCCAAAAGTTACAAACAGGGGGATACAAAAGATTGAGACCAACGAAAGCCCAAAATCTAGCAGGGCAAACATTAAGTCCTGTAGTTCCATGTCCAGCATCTGAAGTAGTCTGTAGAAGGTTCTGAGCTCCTACAGGCTTCCTGCCTCGACCTCCACTGCATTTCTAGTGGTGTCAGCACTCACAATTTCTCTTTTTAGGCCCACTTTGCTCCCTCCTTGCAGCTTTGCTTAGCCAATCCACGTTTTTGGCTTCTACAAGCTTCTGTGGCTTCTGCTGCCCCTTTGGCTTCTCACTCACAGCTGCACACAGTGCCCTCCCAAGGGACACACTGCCTGGCCTCCCAGGCCTGCTAAAATCAAGGTGGAAACCTTCTTAACCCCACAACTATTGCATCTTGCATGCACCTAACATCAGCACCACTGGGATGATGCCAAGGTCTGTTGCCACCTGGAGGAGTAGCCAGGC
Source organism: Ctenomys sociabilis (assembly GCA_004027165.1). Taxonomy (NCBI): domain Eukaryota; kingdom Metazoa; phylum Chordata; class Mammalia; order Rodentia; family Ctenomyidae; genus Ctenomys; species Ctenomys sociabilis. The sequence continues at coordinate 84,593 of PVKA01003025.1, forward strand.
TTTCTACTCTCCTGGCTGTAGGAATCAAGTGCCTGGATTGCTGGGCACTTGGAATCCAAGTCTGAGGAACACATCTAATTTGTCACCACCATTCTGAAACACAGTGCTCTGGGACTTTCTTCTATGAGCAGTCTTTCACTTTTGTAGTTTTGAGGCTGATGGGTGGAGACTTGCTGCTTCTCATGATGCACTCAAGACATCTTTTCAATTCTGTTCATTCTCAACAATAAAGATCTCCTCAGCTTTATGCTCACCCCAGAGCTTTTAGTGGAACTTCCTACCAGGCCAAATTCACGTTTTAAATCATCCTACTCAGCTCTTTATTCTTGATTCTCAACATAGGTCTGGCTGAAAGCCCCCAATAATAGCTATGCTACAGCCTCAATATTCAATTGCCTTGAAACTCTTTATGACAGATTAATCAGTCCACTGTTCTTAATCTTAGTTTCAGGCAGACTCTCTGGACATGAGCAAAATGCACACCAACTTTCTGCCAAGCTATTACACACATCATCTGGAGTCCAATACCCAATGCATTATTTCTTCCCACCAGAAATCTCCTGAGCCTGGTCTTTATGAGCAGGATTTCTGTCAGCCTAGTCTTCTCTGCTCTGAACATACTCTCCCATACAGAACAACTTAAAGTGTTCCAGTACTATTCTTTCAGGGGATATCTCCAAAGCTTCCCACATATTATGATGACCAGAAACTTTAATTATACTGTGGAGATGCTAATCTAACTTTTAGACTCAGTAGATTCAGAAACTTTGCTACAATTGAACATCAGATTTGGATTTTTCTGTTAGTGTAGCTAAAAAGTATAACTCAGAAAAATTTTATCTACCTAATTAAGATAGCAACATACACTTCAATTTTGTTTGGAATTATGTTATATTTGCATGGATATCTTGAAATTGAATAACAATTCTCCCAGATGTTTGGTTTATTTAAAAAATAGTCTGAATTTCTTGCTATTGTAGTAGGTGTCAGCTGAGCTTCTGTAAGGCACCTTTAGAAGTTAGGGGACATCAAACATGATTATTACACTGGTAGTAATAAAAGTATACTTTTACATCTTCATTCAGAGAGGTAGTCTACTGCAGTCATTTTTCTGAGATGATTTAGTATTTCATTAAATTAAGAGGTTCCCACAGAATTTTGGTCTGTAGTTTTCAGATTAGGATTATGGCAGACTTGGGTAGAAATGGGAGTCCAAAAACATTCACAAGGCCTTTTCTCTGATTACTCTTTTATTTATAGGTAATAATTCTTATTTATATCAAATATTGTCTTATCTCTCACTTACTGCTATTATGGCTAATACATCTGAGTTTGGTTAAATTTTCTTTCAAATTAAACCAACACTGGTATCTTCAAATTAGATTGAAGCATCTCAGTGAGTATTGCATAAGCCTTTGGAATATTGGATGTAACAGAATATATTACTAGCAATAACTTATATTTCTTAAATTTATGATGAGATCAGATGCTATTTTGACTTTGTTTCAACAATGCCACCAGAAAAAAAAATCTTCAAATTTCATTTCTGGTAATATTATAGTAGAGAAGTTGAAGAATCACACACACAAGAATGCTAAAGGTCTTGTTTTGTTGTCTTGGAGAAGCATTCAAGTTATATAATTAAGTCTCCAATTAATGAATTTTCTTTTTTTGTTTTACATTTTAGATCAAGAAAATCAAGGCTTTCCAAGGCTAAAAGAAAAACTGTATGCAAATTTTGAGCCTGAAAATAATCTCTGGATGCTCGAATCTGATTTTCATTAATCCAGACTACTTTAATGGACTTCACTCACAAGCTAAAAATCACATTGTGGCACAAAAAGGATAGTAATGAATATTTCCCAGAAAAGCCACGAAACAGCAAACTATGAACAATTATTGTTAAAAACCACTTAGAAATGGAGGAAAAATATCAAAGAACTTCAAACTGATTTTAATGTATATTTTCACTATTAAAAAACAATATTTTAATAAAATTAGGGAGATGAAGAGCAAAATAAAACTTTGTATAAAATAATTATATAAAAATACATACTTTTCCCAAATGATAAATTATAATATTCCAAGGATGCTTGGACACACATTTTTAGTTACCAGATTCTCTTCAGGCAGGGTGTAGAAGAAAGCACTTATGTAGCAGGCAACTGCCCTTCACCACCCCTGGCACTTAGACAGGAGTCATATTTGTGGAGGCGTAAATTTGTTTTAAACAATGAGTCAAATGTCTTCTACACAGATAGGGTTCTGTAAAACCCCATAGGCATGTCTTTCTCTACTTACATTTCCTGGAAAATAAGTACATACTTCATAACCAGTCTATGCATAATGAAATACCTTCTGATGAATGGCAGATTTAGAAGCTTCAGAGTTTCTACCTGGATAAACAAATGTGTATTTGTAAGTCAGTCTGGAGTTATGTGGACTTTTTCTCCATTCCATAAGTTAGCTCACAAAAAGGTTTCTGAAGCAGTCTCCAGACTTTGACCTCCCACATTTTGTGAAGTAGTGTCTGTGGAGGAGGGTAGCTCTTCCCAGAAGGAAACTACTGAAGTGTTTCTGTCTTGTGACCAGCCTTTAGGGAACTGAAGGAAGTGAACCATGGATGTTTTCAAAATGCTCCAGACCTCAGCAACGCTCTAAGAGTCCTCTTAGATTATCAGAAAGAGAACAGGTACTTCTTGACAAAAGAAAGCGCCTAAGAAGACGTTGACTCTTGTGAAGTAAAATGAGCAAAGACATCGATGATGAAGGAGCAGGATAGAAGAGAGGTGGAAGCAAATTGTTGTGTCAGGTGCGTGGTGTGTGAGTAGGAAGGTGCACGGCCTCAAGCACTCACCTCTGGGGCCAATGCCTGTTGTTTCATTCAGCAGCTTATGTTTTTAATGCTTTCAGTTATGTCTAGTGCAACAGAATTGAAACTTAAAATCCTCCACACCCGCCTCATACACAACTCTGGTGCAGAGAGACATGGCTCATTGAAGGAGTATCTTTTTTTCTAATCTCCCCTATATATATATATTTTTTTTATGAATGTCTTCTTTAGAAGCAGCTATTAATTCTTTTACTGCAGAGTTTCTTCAGGTTAGGTTTCCTCCATATATTTCTATATTTGATTCTTTACTTCAGATGCTATGAATTTAGAGATTTCTTTTTTTATTCAGAAATTAATTCAAGTTCTTCTATACCTTTCTGTTGTTGCTTATTTACTTCTGATGCTATTCATACATTTTAGCTGAGCTAGGGTCCTCTGCACTTGTTCTGGGTGGGCACTGGATTTCCTCCTTATTTTTCTGCATTTGATTCTTTATTTCAAATGCTATGTATTCAGAAATTTCTTTTTTTGTTCCAGAAATGAATTCTGCTCTGAGTTTCTCTATATCTTTCTGCTGTTGTTTCTTTACTTCTGACACTATTAATTCATATATTTCAGCTGAGCTAGTGTCCTCTGCACTTGTTCTGGGTGGACCTGAGCCCTGAGATTGAGTCTTGATCCTTCTCTTTGTCATTTCATATAGCTCTGACTTCTGACCTGTCATGTAGAGCTTTGGTGCAGTTATAACTTTAGCACCTACTGAAGTTCAGGTACAGATCTATTAAGTTTGAGTTTATCCAGTTATACCTGGCTTGGGTCTAGCTCTTGTGTTAAGCTCCTTCCCACTGCAGCCCTTGGAAGTGAACCTGTTGTGCCCCTCTGGCACATCAGGGAATCTGTAGTGTTCCTCTGCTGTACCCCTGGTTCAGGGGACACCAGGGAGTGCAGAAGCTCCCACACACTAGCTGTGCCTGGGTTTGGAGTATATGGGAGGGGTGAAGGTTTCCCCAGAGAGCAGGGTGGAAAGGGTCCAGAGAATGTAGTGAAGGACTCACTCAGGGGCTGGCCTGGACTCAATCCACCAGTGCAGGGGAGAGAAGGAGCTCACCCCCACAATCACCAGGCCTGAGCTTGGGCAGGATGGGAGGGCTGGAGGTTTCCTGAGAAAGCAAGGGAGCGGGCCAGAAAGGGTCCAAGAATGCGGTGGCAAGACTCACTCAGGGACTGGCCTGGGCTAGATCCGCCAGTACAGGGGAGCACAAGAGCTCACCCCCAAACTCACCGGGCCTGAGCTTGGGTGGGATGTAGGATACATTTCTTGCACTCAGAGGATGCATAGTGTTTTTTCAAATGGCTACTGAGGTGAACTTGGTACAATTCTATCATAAAATTTCAGCCTCTGAGAGTTTCTGAAGCAATGAGATTAAAAATACAAGAATAATCAGAAAAGCATTTATATCAAAAAATTATACAAAAGTAATGGCACTTAATATTTAGAAAATTAGATATATACCTGTAATATTTTTAATCCCTTTAAGTTTTGATATACTAAATCTATGTTGGAATTCATTGTTCTTTTAAGTAATATGCCTTTAGCTAGATATCAGTCAGTAAGTGGCTCCCTTATAGTGTCTTATTTGAGCATCCTTGGCTGAGTAGAATACTAATTATGCAAACTTTAAAAATCACAAACTGAAACCAAGAGTTGTGTCTTATTCAGACACACAACTGAACTAAAAGCAAAACAAAAAAAAAAAAAAAAAAAAGAAGAAAAAAGAAAACCTGAAAGTGAACTGTGGTTAATCTTTATGTTCTTATACATTTATACATTTTTAGTAGAAAATAATTTAAAAGACCATATTACTCAATTTTAAAACATTACTTTTTCAAAAATGGTAGTCGGTTGCAAGTTGGGTTGGTGCTATTGCCTAAAAGTGTCACCACTATAGACATGAAGCAGAAACGCTAGCTGTGTTCTTGGATTTTGCAAGTGTCAGGCAAGTTTCAAAAGCAAACTATTGTGTAAAATGTAACCACCCTGTAATTGTATGTTCATTGTAAAATATTCAGACAATCTAAACATATAAAGTTGAAAGTGAAAAATCACTGACTAATCACAAGGAATACAAATGTTGTCTTTAAAATTTGTGTAAAACATTAAAATTATTAAGCAAAATATTGACTTGTATTTCTTTGTCTTCTGACATAAAATGATAAAGTAAAAGAGATATTGGTGTCAATTAAATACTTCAATGCTTAAGTATTAAAACTTTAAAACTACTACTGCTCGTTTAGATTTGACTTCGCTCCTCCCCTTCCATCACTAGGTTTTCAGAAAACACAACTCTTGGGACACCATTAGCCATACAGGACTCCTCTGTATGTATTTTCTGTTATACTTCCAAAACATATCCTAAATTTTCCCATGTACTCCTACCTCAGTTGACTCTGTCCCATCTAATACTCTGGGATACAGTACCAGAGCTAAAGCAAAATCATCCTGAATAACCTCCCTCCTACTTTTGCTTTTCTCAAATTGCCTCTTAATCAGTACTCAATTATTATTTTTTTGTTTTGTTTTGTTTTTTGTTTTTTAGAGACAGGGTCTCACTATGCAGTTCAGGCTGGCCTTAAGCTCATTTGTAGCTCAGGCTGGTCTCAAACTCACAACAATCCTCCTGCCTCAGCCTCCCGAGTGCCGGAATTACAGGCCTGAGCCACCACGCCCGATTTCAACTATGTTAGTTAATCAGAGATTGAATCCACTATCTGGTCACTTAGGGTACTGAAGATACTCAATATTGGCGCTTTTCAAAGCACATAAATATATCAGAGAGCAAAGTTGGTCCCTTTCTCATGAATTATCTTGCAGATCTTGGCATTTCCTCAGGCGTTCTCCTGTTGGGCTATTCATTCTGTCCCGATGTGTTTTCCTTCAATTCTTTATCTAATTTACACCAGTTCCACAAGATTCAACAAACAGTTACATCTTTAAGGAAGAATCCTGTGATACCCACCCTTCCTCTCCCTATGCCCTCTGTCTTCTCCACTCCCAAGGCTGGATGAGGTGCACATCTTTCTGCTTTCAGAGCTTCCTGTGCATTACAGTCTTTCAGCACATATTCCAGAGTTTGTTGCCTTACTGTGCTCCTGCGTTGGACTGTACAACCCTCCCATAGAACAACTCTATGTTTCCACTCTTGCTTGTGGCACTATGCCACGACCCCCTGAGTAACCCTCAGCTACTGGAACCCTGTTAAGGAAAAGGGTCCAGAGAAATTAAATTCAGTACAACTTACAAAGTGGCAAATACAAAAATAAATAAATACATAAATAAAGGAGAGACTCAAGGTCAGAAATTGTGAGCTTTTCCTGAAATTGCTTTACAATATGACTGCTTGGGAGTGTCCTTAATAAAGGAAGGGATTGTGTAAAAGAGAATTAATTTGTATTCTCTTGCTATTCGAAGCATATCAAGCCCTTTTAAACACATGACCTAAACACAAGATGAGTTTGTTATTATTATCACAATAATAGATATCTGGGTCATGAACTGGTTTCTTTTCCTCCAGGCAAATTAAACTGTGGTGTGATGACAGCAGTGAGCTTCACACGTGAAGCATGAATTCTCATTCAAGGTAGCTGCCTGCTTAGTAGTCATGTGATTTTGTTTTTACTGTTTCAGCTGTTCATGTTCGGTGGAGGACTGAAAATATGAAATGGAAATTTCCAGGAATAAGCAGCTGTACAATTTAAATAACATTTATTATAGTACATTGTAATTTTATTGTATTATATTATTCATATTGCTTTTAATTTCTCACTGCACACAGTTGATGTTTTTGCTCTGGGTAGGTATGCATGAGTTGGCATAAGCAGTCTATAAGGTTACGTACTACCTGTGGTTTCCTGTCCGTGCTGGGGCTCTCAGAACATATCCCTTGAGATACTAGCAAGAATGCTGCTCCTCGCTCATTGTCACATTTTGAGCTTTTGAAGTCTCACCTCTCCTCTGGCCTTGTTTTCAGCATCCCCTCTTCTCCAGCAGTAGGAATGTGGTAGGGTGTGTGGGCCGGAGGTTTACTGTCAAACATAATTTGGTCTGATCTCCCGGAGAATATGTTTTCCTGATAGTCTGTCTGTGGAAAGAACATTAAATCCACATGTGCTGTTTTCTCTGGTTGCCATTGACTTCCCAGGCATCCACATCTGGTCTGTTTTTAGTTCTCGGTTCTTTTCTTTCATTTTGTTTCAATGTGGGTTTTCTGTTTTTCTAAACCTCCTCAGAGGCCAGGACTGCCTCAGTGCTAACCTTTTCTTCAGAGCTTTATTTTGCAGTATTAATGGGCCAGTAAGTGATTAATATCAACTTCCTCTGTAAAATAGAAGATGATAATGCTCATGTATGTTCTTTTAGGCCTTTCTGAAGATAAACTGGTTGTTTAAGTGAGTTTGTATAGTTGAATTTTATGTCTTTATAATTAAATGTGTATTTTAAAAAATAATTTTTTGAGGCCAGGGAGATAGATCAATAGAATAAGTGCTTGACTGACAAGCACAAGATCCTGAGTTCAATCCCTGCTACTGAAAAAAAAAATTATAAATTGGTATTAGTACATCAGAACACTTTAATATATTCTTCATTTCAGTGAAAGATGAACTGACTTGATCTTTCCATGGCTCAGGGATTTCATCTGTCAGTGTTCACCTTCTTAATCCTTTTTGGAATGTACAATGCTGTGTGTGGAATGGAAGTTGGGGGACCAAACCCATACTCTGAGATTTGTTAGAAAGAATATAAGACTTAAACTAGGACTTTCTTTGGAGTGACTAACAGATTTAACAGTGTTCACATTCTAAAACAAAATGACTTATGATTTTGGGAAAAAAATAAAAGATTAGTGGAGGTTCTGATTATCCCTTTTCTACTATAAAAGACAAAAATGCTGTGTTTCATCTTTAACCCATGTGAATGTTTCACCTCAGTTGATTTTATTTTATAGCTTAAAAGTACCCACACCACCTCAAAAAGATGACAATTTTATTCATAAGAAAAGGTTGACTAAATATTCATTGAGTTCTAAGAGAAAAGCTCAAGTCACACATGTTTATTCCCAATAATTGGCTAATTTAATCTAAATGGAAAAGAAGAACAGAAAAAATAGGAAAAGAACTACATCTTGTATCCACAATTTGATGTGTATAAAAAAGTAAGTTATTATGACCAAATGTTGATTGTGATGAGCTTACATTGCCAATTCTTTACCTCTTTTGTTTTAAATATCCAGTGTATTTTAATTAAAGTTTTTGAAATATGAAGTAATCTTAAGATAATTATGCCTAGTGTTCCTGTCCCATTTCCCATGGATAATAATCGAAAATTCATGTTGATTTTCACTAAACTATTATTTGAAGGCAGTATTTTCATTCAACAGATAGCCTAAATATTGCTGACCCCTCAGACACCTATTTAAAATCATATTACATTAAGAACATTAAACCTGAGAAGGAACAAGATGGGATATAATGTGACCTGTGGGGTTCATAGCTCAAGTTGATCTTCTTGTCAAATGTCTTGCTATTAAAATGAAAAACTAAATAACCAGCTATATATTTACTAATTTGTCATTACATTCCAGGACTTTCTTTTAGGAACTTCATTTGTATATGCAATACTATAAAATTACTTATTTATACGTGAACATATTGTCTTGGATACAGATGAGCCAGTATATATCAACCAATGCCTTCAATTTGTAAATCTTGAGTCATAAAAAAGTGTTTTTCTCAGTAAAACATGTACTCAAAGATAGCATACTCTACATTATCAGCTTTATAAATATTATAAACATATAAAGTTATTCCCTTCACTCTGTAAGGTTGACAGACCCCTCAGTAAGTGAGGAATCTATCTTTCTAAAGAATGAAGCAGGGCTGGGCAGATGGCTCACTAGAATAACTGCTTCCCTGGCAAGCACAAGGGTCTGAGTTCAAGCCCCAGTTCTGTCAATAAAAAAAAAAAAGAATTAAAGAATTAAGCAACAGCCTGCTGTGCTGGCCCTGTCCCTGGGGCTCACTGAGAAGGTGATTGACACTGGGTGTAGTGGCACATGCCTACAATCCCAGTGCTTGGGAGGCGGAAAACAGTGGACCCACTAGGAGTCTGATGTGTGTCGTGAGGGCCTTTAGACCCTGTAGACCGTGTAGACACTGTAGACCCTGTACACCCTGTAGACCCTGTAGTCGCTGTATACCCTGTAGTCCCTGTAGACCCTGTAGACCCTGGAGTCCCTGTAGACCCTGTAGTCCCTGTAGTACCTGTAGACCCTGGAGTCCCTGTAGACCCTGGAGTCCCTGTAGACCCTGGAGTCCCTGTAGTCCCAGTAGACCCTGTAGATCCTGTCCACCCTGTACACCCTGTCCTAAGTACATTCTTTTAAAAAATTAAGTAGTAAGTGTGATCACCACACATTTCTCTCACTTTGCCTAATCGCACTTAATTGTCTTTGAGAGCAACTTCCATTTGGAATTTGAGGCAGTGATGAAATTGCTGCTAGCTGTGGAAATTATGCTGTTTCTATGGAAATGTAGAGTCACAGGATCCCAGAGCCTATGCGTTTTTAAATGTCACAGGATTCATGTAGTAAACCATTAGAAAAATGAAGATTAGATGTCAGAAAAGTAAAAAAAATCCTTTCAATATTACATCATAACCAGGCACTCTGATAGCTAAGAATGAGACAAAATTTTTTTTTAAAAGAATGTCAGCTTACAGGGAGTAGGCAGCAAGTTAGAAACCAAAACCCAGTAAGAGCAATGTCAACGAGCGTGACGATGGTAATGTTCTTAATGTTGCAGAAATAAACGCACTCCCAGCTTAGAAGGTACTCTTGTGTCTTTCTGCTTCAGCAGAACACATCTGCTCTTGGGAACCCAGTCTGGCCACACAGTTGCCTTGCCACAGCCTTCGCCTGTGGGAGCCTGCTTTCTGGTTGTGAGTAGGGATACCTTAATTCTTTTTTTTTTTCCCCCCTCTTTTTTTGTGGAACCTGGAATTGAACTCAGGCCCTTGTGCTTGCCAGGGAAGCACTTATCCCACTGAGCCATCTCCCCAGCCCAGGGATATCTTAATTCTTAAAGCACAGGGTTAATCTTTCTAGATCAGACTGTGAATGATGCAACGAAAATACTGTTTTTTCTTCCTTACCTCTTCACACAAACTTGCTTGCAACCTCATGAATCTCTTTTTTAAATTGTGATCTAATTAACAAGGCCACAAGATTTATGTCACATGTTTTCCTCAGCGTGCTCACATTTGATTAGAGAGCATGTCAGCCAGCAGGGCCCTAAAGATCAATTTGTCCAGCATCCATAGTGTAAGTTGAGGAGCTGAGAGGTAAACGCACTTGCTCAAGGCAACATAGGTGTGTATTTGTACAGGTGGTTTAGACTGAAGAAGAGGAGAATCTGTTACGTATTCACTGGGCTATGAAGCTTCTGTTCTTAATTTAACTGTTATGCAGATAATACTTACAAGGGCCCTTTCTCCAGTCTTCAGTGAATAATACAAACAAGATTGGGAGGCTGGTATCACTGAGCCTCCTTTTTGAGCTTCTTTTCTTGCACATTTGCTTCTTTTTATGGTTGGTGTTGCAGATTTTGTGCAAGCAGGACAAAAGTACATAATCTTGACATTGCCAGCATCATTCTGAAGTAATGATGCAGAGGTGCAGGAATGAAGGACGTATTTCTGATGCAAGTAGCAGAGACAACAGCTTCAGGTCAGCACAGGTGACAGCGTTGGCTTGGCAAGGGCTGCGTGTGGCTCCCTGCCCCTCTGGCTGCTCAGTTCATTTCAGTGTTCTCCGAGGCTTGGTTCTGGCCACGTTCCTAGTTCTTAGGTCCTCCTTAGTTTCTACCTGTTTTCTGATCCCCCTCTCTGGAAACACTGCCTGATTTTATTTTTTTCATACTTCATTTCTTTCAGAAAAACTTTTGAGGTAATTTTGTTTGCTTCAAGTGAAAATATTTCATAGTAGTTATGTGGAATAGAGAAATTTGTCAGCTTTCTGGCCCTGAGGAAACCCAGTGAATAAAGACACTTTGGCATATATTTCACTGTTGAGGAGATACATCTAGGGCCAGCTTGCTGCGTTAACTATGAACCGTTCTGGGTTTTCATTCTAGCTTCTTCAGAGATTTCCTTATCTAATCAGCAAAATTCCAGAGGATGATATAATTCTATTTCTCTTTTTTTTCTTTTTTCAGATGATAAGCTTAATACGCCCTTCTGTATGTAACCTTCCCAAAGACTTTAGTGCAGAACTTTCCACAGCAGGTAAAGGTCTTAAAACTTTACTGAGATTTGATTCTTCTCATATTTTTCCTTCTTCCAAAAGCACTAGAAGAGAAGATCCTCAGGAACAGAGGATCAGAACTCTGGAGAACACTGGTTTAAGTGCTGCTTCTTTGCTCCCTAAATTTACAAATCACTTCACAATTCTCGGCATAAGTTTCCCACATATATGAAATAGGGGAAAGTGGAAAACCTCCCTGGTCTTTATTTCCCAGCCTATGAAAATAAGCATTATTATCTCTTTTAAAATATACTATAAGGACAACAAGGGCAATAAAAGCCCAGATTCCAGTGTTTTTGTTAGATTGCTCATGAAATATAAGCCCTCCTTTTAGTTTTCTGCAGCTGTACACAAAGCATTAATTAGTCTTAATCATTGCGTAAAGAACCCAGATGTTCATAGCATCACAATTCATAATATCTAGATCTTGTAAACAGCATCAATTCCTTCAATTAATGAACGGACAAAGAAAATGTAGCATTTGTCCACTGTGGAGTACTGCTCTGCCATAAAGAAAGATTAACCTGAGCCATTTGTAGGAAAATATGTGCACCTTGAAGCCATCATGTTAAACTGAATAGATCAGACATACAAGCTTAAATACTGCAGTCTCCCTTGCATGAGAAATCCAAAATCAGCTTCTCTAACAGCAATGGAGCACCCATCTCTGACAAAGCAAAACAAAGCAAAAAAGGGGGATATAAATGTGGTGAAAAAAATATATGTATATACAAAATAGCGAGGATATACAGCTCCTTTCTCTTCAATGAGAAGAAAGATTTGTACTAATAGTGTTTAGACAAGAGATCATGTTTCATCTTGCACTGTGACTACTATGAAGATAATATGCAATGTATTAATAGTTGTAACTATCCTACTAACCTGCTTTGAAACTGGCTGCTATTTCTTTCTCATTAAAATTAATTAAAAAACTATTTTATATATAGAGGATGGAGACAGATGGGAGGAGGGGTGAGGGATTGGAGAGGAGAGAGATTACAAACAGAGTGAAGATGACGTGGTCATGGGCCTTCTCCACATGAACTATAACCACTGCATGCTACAGATACACATTAATGCAAAATAGGGAATAAAGAAATCAAGTGCACACAATTCCAGCCTTTTAGAGAATTCCATTCATTAAAATAAAGGCAGGAGCCATGCGTTAGTTGAGTGATATTTTTATGGGGCATTAGGGTTGTAATTTTCCAACATCTGTAGGGAGTTTAAAATAGTCACTATGATCATTTCAGTTTCTCTGAAAACACAATATATGAGTAATATTTAGGCACTTTATGGGCCCTGTAAAATCATCAAAAAAGGCTTTTAGAAGTGTTTGCAGTAGGATCTCTCTCTCTGTTTCTCTCTGTCTCTGTCTCTCTCTGCCTCCCTCTCTCCCCACTCTCAGTAAAGCCAAGACTGTACCTAATAAACACAAAGTTTATTTTTAGAGCATGGGGTTACTATTAGTACATAGTATGACTATGACTCAAATACACAATAGCCCTGTCCTAATCAGTTACAGAGAGAAGCCTCTGTCTCCATCCTACACAGAGTATAAAATGTGAAGTTTCTAACAGAGCCACAGTTGAAAAATGCATTAATGAGTGCTTTTTTTTAAAGACAATTGTTTTTCCCCAAGCAGTACCTACTTAATGAGATCTTAAATTGTCATGAATTAGGTGTAATTTGCCCTAAATTTACCTTGTGACAACAGAAGACACTGTTCTTTTCAGCTATTTAAGTTTACTTTGGACCCTTTTCATACTTTTTAAAGCCCCCTTAGAACCAGTAAACAGACTTCCAGCTGTCTGCCTCCTCCCCACGAAGACTGCTATGATACCACCAGATCCCTCCTCTTGTTGTAAACTGACAAGGTACTAATGAAAACTGCTGGCAAAGAGCTATAATTAAGAAATTTAAGCTCAGGAGCTTTAGGAAGAGACAGCTTATTTACTCATTATGCTAGAGTATTTTTAGAAGACATGACATACTTTTTGTCTCTAAATAATATCAGGAAAAACACTGAATAAAGGCCAACCTTGGTTGATACGCAGAAGGTGAATATTTGAACAGGCTTTATTTCCACAGTTCCTTCATTAAGATTGTAACTTCTCAAACTTCCTCAGTAAGGAAAAGTTCATTTCATTCAACCTTTTAAACTAAGAAGTAAAATGATCCTGTCTCTAAGAGGTACCACATTGATTTAGAGTCCTCTGGGATATGCACAGCTGACTCCCTGCATTTTGGGAACAGGGGTTAGGATAGGAAGTAAAAGCCTAGGAAGAAAAGCATATTAAAGGTTTTAAAAATTGGGAGAGTGAGTCAGGAAGAGAAATTCCAACCACAAGGAAATGGCTGGGAAGTAGGTGTTTAGGAAGGAATAGCTAGTTGGCATGGGATATATCAAGTAGGCCTGCAGAAACTGGGAGGCCATTTTTGTTTCAAACTTCCAGGCCTCCTTGGTGAGTCCTGGCTTGAAATATCAGTCAAATACCACAGTAAGAAGTTGGTTTATTGTCTGCACTTCTGACACATGAACTCTTTGGGTGTAGAGAATATGCCTATTTTATTTGCTATTGGATCCCTAGTACCTGAAAGTACCTGGCACATGGTGAGGACTCCAAAACAAACCTGTCTTTGGTAGGAAGAGAAGAAGGAAGACAGGAAGGCAGGAAGGCAGGAAGGCAGGAAGGCGGGCAGGAAGGCAGGAAGGCAGGAAGGCAGGAAGGCGGGCAGGAAGGAGGGAGGGAGTAAAGTTCCATTGACATTACTCAGTGGGAGGAATCCTGGGTGTGCAAGTTTTGATAATGCTATGTCTCAAGGAAGTGACTGTGCAGACAGTCATAGCAAGCCTGGGGAGTATCATGATGTGATTGCTAAAGGAACAGTTCCTTGGGTGATAGTTTGTCACACTCAGTATACTCTACCCAGAGCACTATCAGACTTGCCTCCTACTACTTAATTTTCCCCTTTTGGGTTATCTATATGTGTGTGAATTACCTAACATGCTAGCTTCGATTTGTGCATAGCTCCTAGTCCTCTACTAGAGTGAGATATTTTTCTCAGCTCCCCCCCAGCATAACCTACCTTCAGATGCCACATCTGTATAAAATCTGTGACCAGCCAAGTGACTCCTATCGTGCATCAGAGGTTCCTATTCTCTGCTCAGCCTTTTGCAGTGCTGTATTCATGTTATACATGGGATCAAAAATGTCCAGACCTAAAATGTGGAGCTCTTGGAAATACACTCGATCTCATGTATGTTAACCTAATCAACATATTAATTCACTGGTAGGTTCATATGTAAATATGTCTAGGGACGTAAGGCCTGCTGGGAGGAGGCAGCGCCAGGCACATCCCTGGAGGTCAGTGTCCGGCCTCGCCCTTCCCTCCCCTGCTGGCTCCTTAACTCCCCATTCCTGCTGCCTGGAGGAGAGCAGCTCCCCTGCTTCCGGCTCCATATTGCGATGCGGCAGCCTCGAAGTCAGATGACCAGAGGGTGCAGCCAGTGTAAGCACAGCCAACAGAAGTCCTTCTTTCTTTAAATTGGGTATGTCTGGTATTCGGTCGCTGGGACAAAAGCTCACTAGCAGAGTTCATAATGTGGTATTTAAAGCCTAATTTTGTCATATGAGGGGACTGAAGGGATTTTTTTTTTCTTTAACCATGAGGCAATTTTTATTTGATCAGATAAATAAAATGAACAAAACTGTTTCTACATCTTTGGCATATTTTATTCTGAAACAAAGGTCAAATTTACTGGAAAGAACATTTTTAAGAATAATGCTTTCTAGCTAGGTATGGTAGTACATGCCTGTAATCCCTATTACTCAGGAGGCAGAGGCAGGAGGATGGCAAATTTGAGGCCAAATGGGCAACTTAATGAAACCTGTTTTATTTATTTAATTTACTGTATTGGTTCATATGTATATATGCACAACAATAGCAATCACCATAGGAAATTTATACCTGCACATGGTATGCCTTGATTTTTCTTTTTGTCCCATTCACCTCCCCTCCCTTTAATCCCTTGTCTCCTCCCTATTTATAAAAAATCCCCACCCCCATTTTCTCTCTATTTCCTCCTTTTCTTGGTTTTCTTTTTCCCTGATCGTCTCCCTTTTTCTTCCTACCTGAATATTTTCTTCTCATTTCCTAATATCTATTACACGTTTTGGTCCTTATTTACACTTTTGGTTTCTTACAACACAGAAACATTGACAGGATGGACAGGTATGAAAGTATATTTTCTGGCTCTAGATTTGTCCTGTCCACAAGGCTGACTGTTCCAGCTGAAAACACATTTGCAGAGATGCCCAACTGTGCAAACAAAGCCAGTTATGAACCAGTTTTAGTAATTTCTTAATGAAAGGGATTACCCTTAAGTTCTCTGTGAACCTACTGTTTTGTAAGCTGAGAGGGAAATACCTGTTCAAGAGATCTCATTATTTCTCTGACCCTTGGCCAGTGGTAAGAGGAGCTACCCTTGCTTTCAAGTCCCTGCCGAGCAATACAATCCTGCCTGTTGTCATCACCCACTAATTATGTTCAGATTGGTGTTATCCTCACAAATTATAATTGGGATTAAATGAATCATGTCTAGAGTGATTAGGACATTGAATCATACATAGTAAGCATTTAAAAATTTTAGAAATGGTATTCAGTAATGATAAGATATGACTGTGATAATGAGTATGACAATAATGCATCTCTGGCTGTGAGGGATTACAAGAAGTATTATTATCTAAAAACTTCCAATCCAGAAGCTCAATGCCTGGCTATTCATTGGCCTGTGGCTGCTGTGGTTTGATTCCAAGGGTGAAGTAGCATAATAGCTGTATTTTCTCAGAAAAACAGCCCATGGTGAGTGAGGGCCTGGGATGATATTGTGTGGCAATGTGAAGGCTGAAGTTTGGAAAGAAAAACTAACTAGCAAAGAGATACCTACAAACATGGATAGTGGGAGGGGCCAGCCAAATATCTCAGTGGATTAAAGAGCCTTCAAGCAGGCTCAGGGGCCAGGGGCTCAATTCCCGGGCCTGCCATGCCAGCCCTGCCCCTGTGGCGCCCTGAGAGGGCAATTGAGGCTGGGCATGGTGGTGCGTGCCTGTAGTCCCAGCTCTTGGGAGGCTGTAAACAGGCAGATCACTGAGTCTGACCTAGTAGGGAGGCCTTGAACACCCTGTGGACTCTTCCCTAAAATACAAAAAGAAAAAGAAAAGAAAAAAAATGGATAGTGTGAGAGATGCACCAAGATTAGACACTTTCTCACAAAGTGACAGAAGGCGCTTTTGTCCAGGGTACTCAGTCATGGCCTGCCTTGAAATTCAACTGTGCTCATGCTTGATTCTTTTTTTAATGTTCCCTATTGTCTAGTCTTCCCATAGAGCTTTTAGCTTTAAATTTACCAATAGTTGACTGTTCTTTATGTTTTTGGAATGTAAGAACCTTCTGGGTTTTAAAAGCACTTTTTAGTAGCAAAATTAATCAGACTACCAAAAACGAACAGATCTCTTCTGCCTGGAAGGCTTCCTTTCAAATCCAACTTCCACACTTGAGGGCCCAGCAGGCGTCCCAACCGACCAGTGCCATGTGCGGCTCCCTCCGCACTGCAGCTTCTAGGGCTGCGCCATCCTTGCACTGCCATCTTCCTGACAACTTCCTAGTTCCTAACAATCGCGAGAGCGAGAGCGAGTCATCAGTGGCTGGTGCCACAGACTGAGACAGTAGAACACCGTGGCAGGGCACACAGGCTCCAGCAGCAGCACAAGGGAAACCAAGGCATGGGTTGGGTGGAATGTAATGGAGAGTGAGGCCAATTCTGTCAAGCTGCAATGTGTCGCATCCTTGAACGCCTCCTACCTCCCTCTAAGAATTTCCCTGAAGATCAGAGTCACACTGAATTATGTGAAGAAATATGTTCCCAATTTTAAAATATAGAAATATACAGTGCTATCTTTTAAAACTTCTGATCTTTGAATATTAGAAAAGACAACTAAAAATAGACAAGACCCCAAGAGAACATGACTCCAAATTGTACTTCCTCCAAAGTTGCCAGTATGTGAGGTTTGATCTAACCACGCGGAGAACGGACTCAGGAGAGATGCCCTTCATCCCCTTCCCTACCTCCGCACTCGGTGCTGAAGTCGTACTGCAGAAGACAAGGGGGGTGAGGCTTCCCTTTGAAAGGTTTTGCCAGAAGAAAATGCAAAAGGCACACTGACATTTATCTGAAAGATTCAATGAAGAACGTAATTGTTGCTGAGTTCTGGATCCTGGTGATTAATGATAGATTTATCATTAAATTTACGAATAGAAATGAAGTCACACCGATATGCTGAGGACACTGGCAGCTCATTCTGCAGTCATCGTCAGTATCTACATTCAGCAATGATTTCTTTTTTATTTTATTTATTTATTTATTTATTTTTTACAGAGAACCCACAGTTCAGTTTTATTCAGACTAAAGAAAACCAGCAACTTTTGCGCAGACTGGAAGAAATTCAGCCATTGATTTGGAATCTGCAACTCAAACTACACAGGCAATAAGGACAATACTATGATAATACAATTGTTTTGCAGCTGCATTTGTCTATGTGTTGGTCTAATATTAACAATTATAAACAGAGCAGTACAACTAGTATTTGGAACAATCATTGTAGTATGGTAGTGTCAGGCACAGCACTTCACTTCTCTTCACACCGCTGGTTCTCCTTGAATATGTGGGCTTTCTCCTCTTCAGCAAAGCCATTTAAAAAAAAATATTTTGTTGAAGTATAAATATCAATGAGACACTTTTAAGATACCCTGACAAGATGGATTTGATAAATCAATACATTGCAAACTGTTTTCATAATGTTTTGGTGTCATAGAAGGTGCATACGTGCTATTATACTTACAGACATTATTATAGCAGATGTCTCTTATCAGTAAATTGAGTGTAGCTGTTTGCATATCTTATTTTTTATACCAGAATTACATCAAAAATTCAATAATTAATACTTTCTACCTTGTTATTTTCCTAGTGGCTGTCCATAGTACTGGAAGCTGACATAATATCCTGTCCAACCACCATTAGTGCAAATCTTGTCTCTCATAGAATTATGTAGAAGCACGGCATTATCTATCCCAACTGTCCATACACACACATCATGATTCGTCCTTTCCATACCCCTTCCTTTGTCTACACCTGTCAGAGATGCGCACTCCATTGTCATTCAACTAATTTAGGTGCCTGAACTCAATGACACAGTCCAATACAGTTCAGCAACGATTTCTAGAAAATCGTATTCTGTGGTCAATTTTCAAAACTTTTCATAAATTCCATGTTGGCTTTTAGAGTTAGGTTTCAACACATTCTTTGATTATGGAAAGTAAGTCTTTTAAATGACACATCCTAATTTCTTAGGATAAGTGTGCTATATATCTTTTAATTTTAAAAATTTGAGGAATGACCTCATTAACGAACATGAAATTAAATATGTTTTGGATTTTCTAGTTTGGTGTAAAAGGTGTATTTTACTTCAATAGATGATAATGAAAACTTTGTAGGTGTCTTCTTTGTTACTTGCTTCAGTAGTCTTCAGACATGTATTTGATTTGGACAGTTCTAGAAGCAAAATTATTTTCCTCTAATGTAAGAGATCCCAAATAAGAATAATAAAAAGAGCAAAATAAAAGAAAGATGATAAAAATTAGGGAGGTAGACTGGAGACTGGAGACAGAGAAGGAGCAAGACAAGAGGGTGGGAAGTGGAAGAGAATAAAAATGATTGAAAAATTATATACATGTACACATTTCTTAAGACTAATGAAATGAATATGCATCTCAAATGTATGCCAAAGAAAATTGTTAAAATATGATTAAATTTAAAAAATCTTACTGTGTTTTGTCTTTAGTTCTAAATTATCAAAATATTTTGAATGCAGTTTACCTTCTTTCCATATCTTCTCCTTTAAAATTTGTATGTCAGATATAGTCTCCCTAGTGTAAGAACTCAAAAGAAGAAATAAAAATAGGAAGGTATAACACAATTAAAAGGAAAGTGAGAACTTAAGGATTAAACAATGAAGAAAGGGCAAGGAGAAAAGCCAGGAAACATGAGAGGTGCAAAGCCATACATTATATGCACAAGATGGTTAAGGCAATGATCCTGAGAATCTTCAGCAGGTTTTTGAAACTAGCAGTTAATTGGTAGGATTCTCACCCTGACTAACTATGCTGATACTTATGAACTAAGCAACTGCACTGAAGAGAGCAATGTGTAATAATACTAGGGTCATTCCTGGAATGCCTGTCATTCTGGTCTTCTAAATATATACTATTTGTCATGTCACACCAATTACTGCCATACTGTCTCTCAATTAAATGTTTATTTTAAAAAGAGGGTAATAAATGAAAACAAGAGACAAGAAAAAATTTCATAGAAATGTCCTGCTATAATGCTGTATATGGTTAGATTTCTAAATGTCTGTGTAAAATTGTGTAATTGTTTATTCATATTTTTAATTTTTTTCTTTTTTCTTTCACATTCTGTAAGGATTTAAAGCTTAACATATCAATACTTGATGGTAAATACTGTTCCATGTTCTGTCTAAGATGTTTGATATTCAGATAGTGAGGTTAAGCTAAACTGCCTATGTTATAAGGTAATAATAATATTAAGCATCTTTTCTGGAGGGTTAACAACGTAAGTTTTCAGACCAAAAATTAGAGAAAAAGAAGGGCTTCAAGAATAGCCAGCATTTTGGCCCTAGCCTTTCAACATCAGTGAGGAGTCAGGACAAAGGAGAACTTGTACTATAATATCCTATAATTCAGCTGTGTCTAAATGTACTGTTCAAGGAGATTATAGGGCCACAGAAGAAAGGGATTAATGATGTATAGTGTGCCTAAGGAGAGTCACATGGAGAGAAAATATTCTCTCAGGCTTTTACAGAGAACAAATTGGTCAAGTAATGGCTGTAACTCATCCACATGGCTAACACTGACAAAGGATCTACAAACTGTGGTACAGGGTTTCAGGGTAACTCCTGAGGGCATTTGACTGACCTTGTCAGATATAAAAGTTACATTTCTTGTTATATTGGTTTTGTTTTATCTTGGTCTTAACCATCTAGCAGAAACGTATGAAAATGAGGTATAAAAAGTAAAGGCATTTAATATGCCAAGCTATCAAAGGCTCAAGTCAACAACTTCTGACATTGCTAGTCCTATGGATAACCTACTACTATTATGGACTACTGGACTAAATTAGATTATTTTGCTGAATTCATATACCTATATTATTTAAATGGCAATGGAATACCCATCTCTGACAAAACTAACCAAAAAAAGGGGATACAAATGAAGGACCATTTTGTATCTGTGTATACAAAATAGAATATACATATAGCTGCTTTCTCTTAATTCAATGAGAAGAAAGATTTGTACTAAAAGTGTTTGGATAGGATATCATGGCTGCCTCTTATACTATGAATAACCACTATTAAAGCAACAATGTGCAATGTATTAATTATTGAAACTCTCCTACTAATCAGTTTTGAAACTGTCTCATTGCTGTTTGTTTCTCAATAAAATTAATACAAAAATAAAATAAAATTTATACTTTGAGCTGGCCAGATACCACAGGGTATTAAAGTGCCTGTTTAGGCAGATACAGGAGTCTGGGGTTCAGTTCCAGGTGTGCTGTGCTTACCCTGGCCCCAGGGCATGCTGAGACATTAATGAGGGTGAGTGTGATAGTGCATGCCTCAAATTCCAGTGCTTGGGAAGCTGAAAAACAGGAAGGATCACTAAGAGTCTGATATGTATAGTGAGACCCTCTAGACCAAAATAAAAGAAAAAAAAAAAAAAAGTTATGCCTAATGCTGGAGACAAAGTTAGTTACTGCTATTTAAAAATTCTAGGCCTGGTTTGAAAAAGTATTTACTACTTCAGGTATTAATCCCAGAAGTAAAGGGTTTATAGCAATTCTCTGAGCTTATGCCAAAAATTGCAGAGCAACATCTAGTGTTAGGTTCATGAATAAACTAAATTGTAAAGAAAACTGTAACTGAGAACAAGATAGCAGGGGTGAGGCTAAGTGGTGTTCCCTGCAGAAGTGTAGACTCTAATTCCTAGGATCTGTGAATGTGTGATTTTATACACAAAGGTAAATTGAGGTAGGAGATGTAATTATATTCACTAATCCAATAACATGCAAGTAGGGAGATTTTTCTGGGTTATCATTTATGCTGAGTATAATCATAAAGGTCCTCCAAGTTAGAAGAGGATGGCAGAAGAGAGCAACTAAGATAACAGGATGAGAAGCTAGCAGGTTGAAAGAAAAAGAAGATTGGGCCCACAATTTAAAGAAGATGAGTAGCCTGCAGAAGTGGGAAAAATAAGTATAAGAGCTAAAACAAAGAACTGTAGTTTATAGACACAATACAATCATGCTGATTCATTGATTTTAGCCCAGTGCAATGCATTTGAGATTTCTGACCTCCAGGTTTGTCTTGTCTTATGCCACCCAGTTTATGATAATTTGCTACCAAATGTAAATTGGACAACATGGCTGGAGTCTAAGTGTGTCCATAGGTGACGAGGGAACAAGTCCAAGGGCCATTCTTAGAGAAGGGCCATGGGATTTATCTCTCTGAACCCCTTCTGGCTCTCAAGTGAAAAGCCAAGAATTGTCACCTGTGACTCTAAAAGGGGAGGGGAAGATGAATCAGGGAGAAGCTTATCTGCAGTATTCTCCTAAGAAGAGACAGCTCTCCAGAGAAAAGGGCCTCCACTGAGCCTTACCCCAGATAGAGAGGGACTCCTTTCCCTCTTGCTTCCTTTTGCCTTTCAGTCTCAGTGAAGATGGCAAAAAAGTTTTTGCACTAGAGAATACTCATGAGGGTCATTGCCCAGAGCTGCAGGCTGAGAGCAGGCTGAGGTTGTCACAAGCTTTCGAAGACTTCCCCTCCCCCACCATGTGACCACCACAAGTGCTCAGTGTAGTAACAGTGGATCACACCAGCAAGAGCGGCAGAGCGCATGTTCTCTCTGTGAGCAGAAGTTCTTTTTGCTTTTAATTAATTTTATTGAGAAACACATAGCAATGAGACAGTTTCAAAGCCAATTAGTAGGACAGTTTTAATAATTAATACATTGCATATTGTTGTTTTCATAGTGGTTATTCACAGCACAAGATGCAGACATGATAATCCTGCCCAAACACTTTTAGTACAAATCTTTCTTCTCATTGAACTAAGAGATAGTAGCTGTATATGTATCCATTTTGTGTATACAGATACAAAATGGTCCTTCATTTGTTTTCCCTTTTTTTTCTTGTTACATAGGTCTTGCTTTATGTTTATCTTAGCCATCCAGCAGAAAAGTATAATGAGGTATAAAAAGTAAAGCCATATTAATATGTCAAGCTGTAAAAGGCTCAAGTCAACAACTTCTGACATTGGCAGTCCTATGGATAACCCACTACTATTATGGATTATTGGACTATATTGGATTATTTTGCTGCATTCATGCACCTACAATATTTTAATGGCAATGGAATAACCATCTCCGCCAAAACTAAACAGAAGTTCTTAAGGAGAAAAGGACACATTTAAGGAGGCCAGAGAAACATGAATCTGTTAGCACTGAGAGCAGAGTAAATACAGCCACCAGACTGGCATAGATCCACACAGCTAGGGAGTATTCATATAATTGTAATTACTCACCAGGATACATCTAGCTTTCAATAAAAAGCAGAAGGCATACAAAAACACAAAAGAAACCCAAACACTACTTCCATCTTCAACACATACTCATGCCCAGTATGAAGACAATAAGCAGTGTAAGAATCAGATTCGGATATGACACATATGTCTGAATTTCAGACAGGGAATTTTAAAGAAACATTTCAAATTAGGGCTGGCCAGATAGCTCAGCAGACTAAAGTGCCTGCTTAGGCAAGTGCAGCATCTGGGATTCAATCCTTGGCATGCCATGCCATACCTGTACCCTCCCCCCTACTCCCACCCCCTGGGTACACTGAGATGGGATTGAGACTGAGCA